>PVJC01019232.1:0-30458 GCA_004026665.1 Murina feae
TCCTCTCTCTCTCTCTCTCTCTCTCTCTCTCTCTCTCTCTCTCTCTCTCTCTCTCTCTCTCTCTCTCTTTCTTTTCTTTCTTTCTTTCTTTCTCATCAAGAAAAAGAGAAAACCAAGAGTGACACATTACTAAAACATTAGGACACAGCCACTTGTGACCTGTGACCATGAACAAATTTCCTTTACCTCTCGAGGGTCTCTAAATCTACATTTCCTTGGATGTAAAGCTACAAAGGTGATGCTTACTTCGAAGTATTGTTGCAAGGATTAAATGCAGTGTGGCTGGAGTGAGCTGCCTGGTACAAGGCCTGGCACCTGGAGGCAGTGATTATTGTGAGTCTGTCACTGCTGGGTTTGGCAGCACCTCCATGTTTGATATTATATCTCATCTGGCAGGGAAAACCGAGACGGAGCTGAAGAGTGTGATGGTGAAAGCAGTGTGCTGAGATTCTGTTCTGGTTTCAGCCAGAATTGTTTGTTCAGTCCTAACAGCTAGCGTGAGTCCTCCTTTGGGACCCTGAGAAATCACCAGCCACACGGTAACCAAAAGGCAGGCAGAAACTTGAGCAGCCTGGAGGGAGGCAGAGGCGGCCTTTGTGGAGAAAACATTTGTTCCCCTTAAAGAAATAGGATGTTTGAAAAGAAAACATGCAACACTGGAGATGCAAACTCCAGCACATACATTTTGGTTACCACTCCCTGAAGAAGGGCGAGAGGATTAAACCAGCTACATGATATATTCCTTTGCCAGGAACAAAACTTGCTAAAGAGAATGCTGTGTTCTCAAACAAACTAATTTCTGTGTTATTTTGAACTAGAGTCATTTCCAATTGTTATATTCCAGAAAGCTAGCAACCACTTTCCTTCCTGAAATCGGCAATACTCCTAAACATCATGAAATCAATAATTAATCTGGGGTTCTGGTATTGTTTACCAAGCCCAAAAGAGGGCCCTGGAGTTTTTCCAAGCTTTAGAAATGCAGAAGAAAAAGGGCTGAATGCACCCACTTGTGTTTTACACTTTAAATCTGGTCTAGACTGGAACTGGGAAAGCTGTCTTGGCATGGGAATAATCTACAGCCAAATTTAACTTGATGGGCCTTGCTCCATGGGGAGCCTGGAATAACACAGTCCAGAGGGAGACAAATAACAATGTACATACACAAAGAAAAATCCAAAAAGCAGAGTTCACAAGGCCATATGATATACTGGGTCATCCTGTCCACTCTTCTGAGAAGTTTTTCCTCTGCAAAATAACTTCTTTGAATGAACTGCTCAAGTTCTGCTAACCATATAGCTCCCACTCAGTAAGCCTTTTTCTCCCTCATCACTTTGCCTAATGAACATCAGTGACATTTAACCAAACTCCAGCTTCCTGTAAAATACAGGGGGTGTCAAAAGTAGGTTTATAGCTGTTTGCATGGAAAATAATACGATAATTAATAAATAATAATATAAGAATAAACTCTGTGTTTCATGTTTTCACAACTGTAAATCTACTTTTACCCCATCCTGTATAATTCTTGACCAGGGATTGACTTTAATGGCTCCCATTGCAAATATTGGGTGATAATAATACTTTGTATTTATCTTATTTTTCTTTATAAATCTTTCTTATAAATTTTTAGTATTTTGCTCAAGCCCAAAATGATAATTTACTTTTCATCTTTATTTAAACTACCTTTTCATCAATAATAAGAAATGTTAGGTATTACAGATTTAGGGTATATTTAATACTAGAGGCCCCGTGCACGGATTCATGCACAGTGAAAGGAAATTAATTAGAAAGTGGCCACCAAAGTGGGACTGGGCAAGAGGGGCTGGACATGCGCTTGGAGCCAACCTCCCATGGTCCTGCACCTGGGGCAGTGCCGGGGCTCGAAGGGCATCTGCAGAGTGAGCAGGGTCTCTTTGGCAGGTTGGGTCCCTCGGTCTGGCCTGTGAGGATCTGGCTGAAACTGGCAGTCCGACATCCCCCGAAAGGTCCCGGCATGTGAGAGGGCACTCTGAAAAGTTGCTGTCGCTCAGCAGCTCCTGCGTTGAGCGTCTGCCCCTTGCTGGTCAGTGCACATCATACCTACAGGCCAGGTGGCCAGCCGCTTAGACTTTTATGTATATAGATTATTAAAATATAAATCTATATGCACATACACATGCATGTATTTATGTATTTTTTATATTGTAAAAGGTCACAAACATATAACTTTTCTTTAGTTTCTGTTACACTTACATGAGATTAAGAATTTTATAGAGCTTTGGTGTTAAAGTTGATTTTGACCCTTTTTCTGAGCATTTTCCTTATATACACTGTGGACAGCTATGTGCAATTACTCATCTGAAAGAAATTCTGTAACACTGAACAAAAGTTCCCAATGTAATGTCCTGGAATAAAGCAATAAAAGGAAAACATAAAAATGATTTTCTTACACTATTTAAAGTTTAATCTTCTTGGTAATAAATTGACTATATGCAAGCCAGAACATCTGCACACGTTCCTTTCAGAGAATGGTTATGAGTATGAAGCATGAATGACTTCTGGCCCTGCCTTGGCTATAGCCTTTTACTTTTGTTCATGAATTATTTCCCACCAGTTTGGTCTTGTTATACAGACTTCTCCCATTTGAGAGACAGTATAGAGTCCTGGTTAAACACATGGACTCTAGAATTGAACTGGGTTCTAATTCCTGCTCTGCACCTCACTAGTTGTATGTTCTTAACCTCTCTGTGGCACAGCTACCTCATGTGTAAAAGAGAGCAGTAACTGTACTTACCTCATATTTTTAAACTCCTAATGAATTTCATGGTCCATGTTAAGTATTCACTAGTTAGGTAGGATTTACTTTCCCTTCACCATCTTCCGCTACTTCCTTTTCCATGAACTCCTTCTTCCCCAAGTATGTAAGAACTGACCTGTCAATCAACTCAGTATCATTACAGTCTAGAAATATTATTCTCCACATGCAACACTGAAAGAGCCTTTTCCCCAGTGTTTTGTAATGGTTGGGAAACCAGCATGATTGCAACCATATGCATCTGCCATCACTGCCCTGGTACAATAACCAGAGACCGTGCTAAAGTGACATCTGCCTTTGTCAATCTACAGCAATTATTTGGTAAGGGCACTGAGGCAGGTCTAGGTAAATATATAAAACCAAAATTTTCTGTGGGATCTACATTTTATGGAGCTCAATTCTCTCTTACTTTAATAATTGAAATAATTAATCTTGAATAGATTTTAATTAGATAGTCAATAAATATAAAAGAAGCTTGTCCCAGTGATGGGCAGTGAGTATCATCTAGTCAGTTCACAAACACAGGCTCTACCAATGCTTACAAATTTCTTCCAACATTCCTCACCATTTTATAGAATTTTCTTTAAACATTGACAGGCTCAGTCCATAATAAGTAAGTCAATTATTATTAGAAGTCAGTCTTAGTTAGCTTACCCTCTTAAAAGTTACTATTCACACACACACACACACACACACACACACACACACACACAGATTTTGTATAAGAAACACACCTTTCAGTTTCCAGCATAAATTTAAAAATGTTCACAAGATGGGAATATCCACTGACTGTTTTTCTGATTATGTGTTAGTTACTCAAATGAGTGTCTTTTTAATTCTTAGTGACTTCCTCGAGTTTGAAATAGCTCTTGTTTAATGTCTCTGTGTATGTGCCTCTATCCTCTCATTCTGTGTTACTCCATCTTTCCCACCTTTGCTTCCCTCTATTCTGCTCCCGCCTCCCCTAGGCCTTCACCACATTATTGTCTGTGTCCATGGACTATGCATATATGCATATGTATTCTTTGGTTAATCTCTTCCCATATTTTTCTTGTGAAATATATTTTTATTGATTTTAGAGAGAGGAAAGGAGAGGGATAGAGAGATAGAAACATCAACGAGAGAGAAACATCTATCAGTTGTCTCCTGCATGCCCCCTACTGAGGATCAACTGGGCAAGTGCACTGACTGGGAACTGAACCTGGTTCATGGACCTATGCTCAACCACTGAGCCACACTGGCTGGGTATCTTCCAATACTTTTAAATGAATTTTTATCATGCCTAAGTATAGATAAACTATTTCTCCACTGATGAAAATTTAGATCCTTCAATTTTTTAATTTGTGATAAAAAAGGCCTCAATAACTAGTCCCTTATATACATACTAGAGGCCCGATGCACAAAAATTCGTGCAAAAGCAGGCCTTCCTTTCCCCAGCTGCTGGCACTGGTTTTTCTTTTGCACCCAGGACCCAGGCTGGCTTCCCTCTGGCCCCAGCTTTGTCAGGAAGGATGTCTGGAATGATGTCTAGAAGACTTCCAGTCTAATTAGCATAGTACCCTTTTATTATTATAGATATCCTTTTTCAAATATGAACATTTCTTTGTAACACAGATCTATTAACTAATGCTTCCAGCTTAAAGGATATAAGCATTTTCAATGTTGAAGTAAAAAAGGTCTTTCTAAGATGGTCTTAATTATATAAATATTAACATTTCTAAATGAAAAAATACCACAAGGCATTATAAATAAAGTAGGCCTCTCCCTATTTAGTAAGAGTTTTATCAGAAATGGTTATTAGATTTCATTAGTTTTTTTCCCCCACTCACCATCTGGGGATCTTTTCCCTCCTCTACCATTAATAAATCACATTAAATTTATCCTATTTGTTGGTAATAGATTGTTTTTTTTTTTAAATTAAACCTTTATTGTTAAGATTATTATAGTTGTTCCTCTTTTTTCCCTCCATAGCTTCCCTTCACCCCGTTCCCACCATACCCTCTGCCCTTACCCACACCCCACTGTCCTCATCCATAGGTGTATGATTTTTGTCCAGTCTCTTCCCGCAACCCCCACATCCCTTCCCCCCAAGAATTGTCAGTCCACTCCCTTTCTATGCCCCTGATTCTATTATATTAACCAATTTATTCTGTTCATCAGAAATTTTATTCACTTGATTTTTAGATTCACTTGTTGATAGATACGTATTTGCTGTTCATAATTTTTATCTTTACTTTTTTCTTCTTATTCCTCTTCTTAAAAAATACCTTTCAGCATTTCATATAATACTGATTTGGTGATGATGAACTCCTTTAACTTTTTCTTATCCGTGAAGCTCTTTATTTGACCTTCAATTCTGAATGATAGCTTTGTTGGGTAAAGTAATCTTGGCTGTAGGTTCTTGCTATATTCATCACTTTGAATATCTCTTGCTACTCCCTTCTGGCCTGCATAGTTTCTGTTGAAAAATCAGCTGACAGTCGTATGGGTACTCCTTTGTAGGTAACTAACTGTTTTTCTCTTGCTGCTTTTAAGATTCTCTCTTTGTCTTTTGCTCTTGGCATTTTAATTATGATGTGTCTTGGTGTGGTCCTCTTTGCATTCTTTTTGTTTGGGGTTCTATGTGCTTCCTGGACTTGTAAGTCTATTTCTTTCACCAAGTAGGGTAAGTTCTCTGTCATTATTTCTTCAAATAGGTTTTCAATATCTTGCTCTCTCTCTTTTACTGGCACCCCCATAATTTGGATGTTGGTATGTTTGAAGTTGTCCCAGAGGCCCCTTACACTATCTTCATATTTTTGGATTCTTTTTTCTTTTTGCTTTTCCAGTTGGGTGTTTTTTGCTTCTTCGTATTTCAAATCTTTGACTTGATTCTTGTGATCCTCTAGTCTGTTTTTGAATCTCTGTATGTTATTCTTTATTTCAGTTAGTGTATACTTAATTTCTAGTTGGTCCTTTTTCATATCCTTGAGGGTCTCACTAGAATTTTCGAGGGTCTCACTAAGTTTATTGGCAGTTTCTAGAAAATTATTGAAAAACCTTATAACTGTGGTTTTGAACTCTATATCCAGTAGTTTGCTTTCCTCCACTTATGTCATTTGTGACCCACTTCTTTGTCTCTGCATTTTGGCTGCTTCCCTGTGTTGATAGGTTGACTTTGTGTAGTAGGTGTCCTATAGGGCACAGTGGCTCAGCCTCCCCAATTACTTGAGGGTGGACACTCTTGGTGTACCCCTTTTTGGGCTGTGTGCACAGTCTTGTTGTAGTTGAGCCTTGATTGTTATTGGTATCACTGGGAGGAATTGACCTCCAGGTCAATTGGCTGTGAGATTCAGCTGTGTCTATGGTGGGAGAATTTCTGTGCTGAAGATACCATTATGGGGTAAGACTTGCTTCAGTGGGGCTTTGGTGCTCACTGAATCTGTCCTCTGAGTGTGTCCCTTATGGATCTGAGGAGTTGTAATCTGGATGGTCCTGCTCTGACCACTGGGTACACTGGCTCTTGGATGTCTAAGGAGGTGCTAATTTAGCCTCTGCCCGAGGCTACCCAGCAGGAGTTACAGAGAGATCTGTAGATTCCTCTTCTTTGTTTGGGGTTTGAAATTGCCCAGAAGAGGCCCAGCTGTGAAGCAATGCAAGCTGCTATGGGGCCTTGGGACTTCTTTTGGATGTTCTGGGTCTCTCTGATTCAGCTGCAGTTTGTTAGGTAATTTTAGATTGCAAAGGGCCAGGCCATGCGTATGCAAAAGCTTCTGTGCACAGCTTGCGTGGGGAGGGGTCTCAGGGAATCAACAGGGTGGAGCAAACAGCTATGGCCGATCCTCAGCCCTGCCCTAAGAGGCCCCGGGTCTTAGTGTCCCACAGTAATCATTGCAAGCACCTCTGAGAGAAAGCCGCCCTCAAGTTCCTCCTGATGCCAGACAGTCCAGTTTCTCCCCATATGAGTCTGGGTCCCTAGAGACTCACCTAGAACTGGAGTTCAGAGCCATCGGGAGTTTGTGACTCCCTCCCAATTGAAAAAGATAACCGCGTCCTAGTTGCCAGCCATTTCCGCATGTGCCTCAATACCTCTGCACTTTACTTCTGCACCTCCTCTGAGTCTCAGTGTGTTTTTCTCTTTCCTTCTAGTTGTAGAATTTCCACTCAGCCAGCATTCCTGTCGTTCTGGATGATGTCTGTTTTGTCTTTTAGTTGTAGTTTTGAAGTGGTTGTGTGAGGCAGCAATTTCAGGTGTTTACCTATGCTGCCATCTTGTTTTCTTTGAGAACAGCAATCTTTTGGACAGTAATGGCCCTTTTATCTTTGGTTCCCATTTAGGAGAATATGCTTGGCTTGACTCTTAAGTATTTGGACACTACATTAATAGCACTCCTGGTGTCTTTGTTCTCCTTGTACAGTACAAAGTGGCAGTAGCTTCTCCTAGATTTTGGCCAAGAATGTTTTCTTGGGTTTGCCAAAGCCTTTTCCCAGCTGCATGGTAGGCTACAATATATTTCTTCCCGTCTATCCTCTGGTTTTTGTTTCTAATCCTGGAAACAGAGACTTAATTGCTTGATGGATGACAGTTCTTTTCTCTTTGGTATCCTCAACAACCTCAATGGCAACACTGGTTTCCTTATTTTTAAAAGGCTGAAGCTCTTCTAAATGCTGCTTTTCTTCAGTTGTCAAAACTGTCAATACATCTTCTGAAGGATCCTCTTCATCCACTGGGATGGACAAATCATCCAAATGGCTGATGTGCCCATCTTTTCCTAGTTTGTGAACAACAAAATCAGAGTATATGGGACTAGACAGCACAGGCGCCCGCTGCCTGCCAAGTGCTGCTCGGTGTGCAGCAGGGAAGCAGCAGTGAATCACTCGGAAGAGCCAGCTGCAAGGGCCAGACATAGGCACCTCTGGCCATGCCTGGGGGCTGCAGAGCTCCGGTGGACTTGCCTGCGACCAGGCTCGCACAGGTAATAGATTGTTACTGGACATTATTTGCCAATATTTTATTTAGAATGTTTGTACAAATTTTCATTAAAAAGTGAGTCACCCTAGCTGGTTTTGCTCAGTGGACAGAGCATCAGCCTGTGGATTGAAGGGTAGTGGATTCGATTCTGATCAAGTACACATACAGTACCTCGGTTCCAGGCTTGATCCCCAGCCCTGGTTGGGGTGAGTGCGGGAGGCAACCAATCAATGTGTCTCTCTCACACTGATATTTCTCTCTTTGTCTCTACCCCTCCCTTCCATGCTCTCTAAAAATCAATGGAAAAAATATCCTTAGATAAGGATTAATAACACCAAAAAAATTGAGTCTTTAGTGTTCCTTTTTATATCCCCTTCATCAGAATCTAGTATCATTGCTATACTGACACTCTTTATAAAAATAATTCAGGTCTCCTTGTGTTTTAGAATAGTTTAAATAAGGTTGGAGTTGTTCATTTCATAGTGCATTCACCTATTAAGCAGTTTTGTTTTGATGCTTTGTCGGAAAGAATTGCACTCTAAAAACAATTTCCATTTCCTCTTAGGTAATTTTTATCACTAAATATTTCTACTTTTTCTGGGGATTGGTCTTGGTTTCTTGGAAAACCAATTATTTCTTCCAGTTTTCAAATTTATTTGCACTAAAAATTTTCTAAATCTTAACATTCTTTCCCCATGTTATCTTTTAATTTTATATGTATGATATCTTCCTTTTCTTCTTGATTAGACTGACTTCAGTCATACATATTTATTTCTGTTTTATATTCATTAATTTCTAATTTTGGTTATTTTTATATTCTTGTCAAACTTCAGAAACTTAATGCTTTATTAATATGTTTGTCAATCTTTTCTTCACCACTAAGTTAACTATCTGAATTCTCCTTTGAGCACTATATACTATATAGTGACTTCCTTTTGTTATTTTAAAGATATTGTGAAATTTTGTCCTTAATTTAATAAAACTCAATATTGTTTAAATCAGAATTTTATGTTTATAAGTGGTAAAACTTTGGGTATTTTATTAATTTCTGGTTTTATTTATTAAGGGACAGAATATATTTGAATCTAATCTCTACAACTTCTACTAGGTTAGATTATATTGGTTATCTTTTAAAGTTTACTATGTAATATAATTTAAAATTATTTCAAGGATATGGCTACAGAAGATGTGTATGTGCACACAGAGACACAAATATGTTTGAAAAAGAGAAAGAGATCTTCCATATTATTCAGTTCCTGAGCTATCTCTAATTATTTTTGCCTTCCTAATCAGCTGAGAGATTTCTATTGAAGCCTGTAGATTTCAGTCAACAATATGAATGTGTTTTATTAATATCTCCTTGAAGAAGGAGTCCTTCATTTTCACTTTGTAGCTGGTAATTGCAAATAATGTAGCTAATACTCATATCTTTCATATCTCATGAAAGTGCCTACATACCTTAGAGTGAAATTACTAGTAATTATATATTCAGCTCTAATAGGCACCACCAAATTATTTTCAACATGGTTGGACCAATTTACAGTTCATCCTGTAATATATGAGAATTCCAATTGCTGATTCTCACCAACTCTTTAAATTTTGCCTTTTAAAATTTATTTGCATTTCTCTGGTATCTACGAAAGTTAAGCATCTCAAAATTATTGTACCCATTTGTCTATTGGGTTACTTTTCTTCTGCCTTTATTTATTTATTTATTTATTTATTTATTTATTTATTTATTTATTTACTTATTTTTATTTTTTAATCCTCACCTGAGGATAGTTTTCCATTGATTTTAGAGAGAGTGGAAAAGAGAGGGAAAGACAGAGAGAAATATTGATGTGAGAGAAACACATCGATTGGTTGCCTCCGGGGCCAGGGAGAAGTTTGCAACCGAGGTACATGCCCTTGACCAGAATTGAACCCAGTACTCTTCAGTCTGCAGGCCAAGGCTCTATCCACTGAGACAAACTGGTTAGGGCTACCTCTTATTATTTAGAGACATTTTTCATTCAGTACAGTCTAAAATAATTTTTTTTTTTACTTTTATAATTTTACTGGTAATAGAAACTTCAAACACCTTAACTTCATCTTTCTCTTTTGCATTGTTGTGGAATTTTCATTCTATATATTTGAAACCCCAGAAAACATCAATAGTCTGTACATCAATAGTCAATCAATATTCAGTTCTCTTATATGCCTATTAATTTTTTTGATTGTTCTTTATTACTTTACTTATTCTTTTAGTTTCCCTCTGTGATTATTTTCTTTCTCTAAGAAGCTCTCCCTCTAAGGTAGTTCTTATAGAAACAAATTCTCCTGATTTCTCCCCCTAAGACTAGCTTTGTTTATCTTCATTTTTTAAAAGACATTTTTGCTGGGTATATAAATAACAACTGAAAGTTATTCTTCCAGTACTTTAAGAGAAAGCCATTTATTGTGTTCTGGCTCATATAATTTATATTGCAATGTCAGTGGGAAGTCTTAATGTTGCTTCTTCTTCCTTGTTCTGAGATGTTTTTCTGAGAAGAGCCAATTCTTTCTCAGCAACTCATAGCTTATGAGCCTTAAATCTTTGTTACTCTTATAAAAACATTTTCTGAAAAAGGGAACTCTTCCTCAAAAGAAAATGTCATATGAATTGATTAAGAGAATGAAATTTTTTCATATCATGGTATATATTTTATCTCTTTTGAAATTAACATTTTTTTCATTCTCCCTTTGCACATTTGAGGGGTTATTTTTTTGAACATTATTTTGAACACTATTAAAGAGTTGATTAGTGCTTGTTTTATTTAGGACAAGGCAAGTGCTTTCATTTCCCAGTATCAATTATTTTTAAATATCTAAGAACATTTTAACTGTATTATTAAATATTAATTATGTCCTATTTTGCATTCTTTAATTAAAAAATTGTTTTTTTAAAATATATGACTCTAAAGTCTTCTCACTTGTCTTAACGTCTTCCATATTCTGTTTCTTATTTGGATTTTTCGTTAGCAGAAATTTTATATGTATTTTATATTCTTCTCCAAATAACCAATAATTCTACCTAAAACTTAATACATAGTCTATTAGAGACTGGTTATGTATTTATGAATTCTTTTTTATGCTCTACAGATTTCTCAAAAGTTGATACAATTTAATGTGTGTATAGTTTTCTTCACACTTTCTTATGTTCCCTTGTAATTTTCTGAACTAATCTCATGAAAGCCAATGTTTGTTTTTTTAATTTGGTATATATACACACACACACACACACACACACACACACACACGTAGTAAAATTCACAGTTTTAACAAATGTATACACTCATGTAATCTATATTCCAACAGAGATATAGAAGATTGTCAAACCTCTTTAAAGTCCTCCTGTTTTCCCCTTACCAGTCAATCCCTTCCTTACCAGAAGAACCATTACTGTGACTTCTATCCTTATATATTCATTTTTATCATGTTCTTAAACTTGATGTCAATGGAATCATATTGTGTGTATACTTTTGTGTTTGGCTTCTTTCACTCAAAATTTTTTGAAAGCAACTGATGTGGTTGCATTTATTTATTTCTCTTTGTTACTGAGTAGAACTTCTCATATATCAAAATTTGTTTTTCCAGTTTCCTGATGATGAATATTTAGGTTGCTTTGGAGTTCAAATTAGATTTTTTTTATTGTTAAGTATTGTTAAGTATTACATATGTCTCCTTTTTTCCCGATTGACCCTCCACCTCCACCATTCCCACCCTCCAGGACAAGCCCCCACTGCCCCAGTGTCTGTATCCATTGCATGCATACAAGTCCTTCCATTCATCTCTTACCACCCCCACCTCAGCCTTCTCTCAGAGGTTGGACAGCCTGTTCTGTTCATTGTTTCTTTGTCTCTGGATCTATTTTTGTTCATCAGTATGAGTTGTTCATTATATCCCACATGTGAGTGAGATCATGTGACATTTATCTTTTTCTGACTGGCTTATTTCGCTTAGCATAATGCTCTCCAGGTCCATTCATACTGTTGCAAAAGGTAAGAGTTCCTTCATTTTTATAGCAGCACAGTATTCCTTTATGTAGATGTACCACAGTTTTTTAATCTACTCATCTGCTGATGGGCACTCTGGCTGTTTCCAAATCTTAGCTATTGTAAACTGTGCTGCTATGAACATAGGGGTGCATATGTTCTTTCTGATTGATGTTTCTGGTTTCTTGGGATATATTCCCAGAAGTGGGATTACTGGATCAAATGGGAGTTCATTTTTAATTTTTTTAGGAATCTCCATACTGTTTTCTACAGTGGCTGCACAAGTATACATTCTCACCAGCAGTGCACAAGGGTTCCTTTTTCTCCACATCCTTGCCAGCACTTGTCGTTTGTTGATTTGTTGATGATAGCCATTCTGACAGGTGTGAGATGGTACCGCATTGTTGTTTTGATTTGCATACCTTGGATGATTAGTGATTTTGAACATGTTTTAATATGTCTCTTGGCCTTCTGTATGCCCTCTTTCAAGAAGTATCTATATAGGTTCTTTGACCATTTTTTACTGGATTGTTTATCTTCCTTTTGTTAAGTTGTATGAGTTCCCTGTAAATTCTGGAGATTTAAACCCTTATCTAAGATAGCATTGGTAAATATGTTCTCCCATTTAGTGGACTTTCTTGTTGTTTTGTTGGTGGTCTCTTTTGCTGTGCAGAAACTTTTTATTTTTATGTAGTCCCATTTGTTTATTTTCCCCTAGTTTCCATTGTCCTAGAAGCTGTATCAGTAAAGATATTGCTATGACATATGTCTGATATTTTGCTGCCTATGGAGTCTTCTAAGATTTTTATGGTTTCCTGTCTTATGTTTAAGTCCTCTAACAATTTTGAGTTTATTTTTGTGTATGGTGTAAGCTGGTGATCTAGTTTTATTTTATTTTTTGCATGTATCTCACCAATTTTCCCTGCACCATTTATTGAAGAGACTGTCTTGACTCCATTGTATGCTCTTGCTTCCTTTGTCAACTATAAATTGAGCATAATGGCTTGGGTTGATGTCTGGGTTCTCTGTTCTGTTCCATTGGTTTATATGTCTGTTCTTGTGCCAGTATCAGGCAGTTTTGAGAACAGTGGCTTTGTACTATATCTTGATATCTGGAATTGTGATCCCTCCAACTTTGTTCTTCTTTCTCAGAATTGCTGTGGCTATTCAGGGTCTTTATTTTTATTCCAGATGAATTTTTGTTTTTTTGTTTTATTTTTATTTTTATTTATTTTTAATTTTTTTTATTACTTAAAGTATTACAATAAATGATAGATAAGTATTACAACAAATGATAGATAGATCTTCATTTTTCCCCTTGCCCTTCCCCCCCTCCTCCCTAACCCCCAGATTCTTGGAGAGTTTGTTCTATGTCTGTGAAATATGCCATTAGTATTTTAATGGCGATTGCATTGAATCTATAAATTGCTTTGGGTAGTATGGATATTTTAATGATGTTGATTCTACCAATCCATGAACATGGTATGTTTTTTCATTTGTTTATATTTTCCTCTATCTCTTTTTTAAAAGTCCTGTAGTTTTCCAAGTATATGTCTTTTACACCCTTAGTTAAGTTTATTCCCAGGTATCTTAATTTTTTTGGTGCAATGGTAAATGGGATTGTTTTTTTTGTTTTCTTTTTAGTTTCTCTTTTTGTGAGTTCATTACTAGTGTATAAAAAAACCCATAGACTTCTGAGTGTTAATTTTGTATCCTGCTACATTGTCGAATTCATTTATTAAGTCTAGTAGTTTTTGATGGAGTCTTTCGGGTTTTCTATGTACAATATCATGTCATCTATGAATATTCATCTGTGAATAATAAAGACATATGTCACTTCTTCTTTTCCAATTCAGATGCCTTTTATTTCTTCTTCTTGTCTGATCGCAATGGCTAGCACTTCCAGTACTATGTTGAACAGGAGTGGTGAAAGTGAGCATCCCTGTCTTGTTCCTATTCTTAGGGGAAATGGTTTTGGTTTTTGCCCATTAAGTATGATGTTGGCTGTAGGTTTGTCATATAAGGCTTTTATTATATTGAGGTATGATCCCTTTATTCCCACTTTGCTGAGTTTTTATTAAGAAAGGGTGCTGGATTTTGTCAAGTTCTTTTTCTACATCAATTGATATGATTATGTGATTTTTGTCTCTCAATTCCTTCATGTGATGTATCATATTTATTGATTTGTGGATATTGTACCATCCTTGCATCCCTGGAATAAATCCCTCTTGGTCATGGTGTATGAACTTTCTAATGTAATGCTGGTTCTGATTTGCTAGAATTTTGTTGAGGATTTTAGCATCTATGTTCATCAGGCATATTGGCCTATAGTTTTCTTTCTTTGTGGTGTCTTGATCTGGTTTTTGGAATTAGGGTAATGCTGGCTTCATAGGAAGAGCTTGGGGATGTGCCTTCCTCTTGAATTTTTTGGAACAGTCTGAGGAGGATAGGTTTAGTTCTTTGAATGTTTGGTAGAAGTCCCCTGTAAAGCTGTCCAGACCAGGGCTTTTGTTTGCTGGAAGATTTTTAATTTCTTCAGTTTCATCGGTAGTTATCAGCCTATTCAGGGTTTTTTATCTTCCTGATTGAGCTTTGGAGGCTGGTATTTTTCTAAGAATATGTCCATTTTTTAGGTTGTCCAGTTTGTTGGAGTAGAGTTGTTCATAGTATTTTTTTTTAAACAATCCTTTGTATTTCTGTGGGGTTTGTTACTTTACCTCTTTCATTTCTAATTTTGTTATTTGGGTCTTCTCTGTTTCTTGGTGAGCCTGGCTAGAGTTTCATCAATTTTGTTTATCCTTTCAAAGAACCAACTCAGTTTTATTGATCTTTGGTATTTTTTTTTGTCTCGATGTTGTTTATTTCCACTCTAATCTTTATTATTTCCTTCCTTCTGCTTACTCTGGGTTTTTCTTGTTTCTTTCTTTCTAATTCTTTGAGTTGTAGGATTAGATAATTTATTACCATTTTTTCTTGTTATTTCAAGTAGGTCTGTAGAGTTATAACTTCCCTATCAGGACTGCTTTCACAGTGTTCCTTAGATTTTTGGATTGTTGTGTTTTGATTGTCCTTTGTTACCAGGATGTTTTTTATTTCTTTGAACTCTTTGGTAACCCAATCATTGTTTAGTAGCATTGTGTTTAACCTCCAAGTGTTTGATTTTTTTCATTGTTTTTATTGTATTTGAGTTCTAATTTTATGCCATTGTGATCAGAGAAGATAATTGATATGATTTCTATGTTCTTGAATTTGAAGGGACTTTGCCTGTGTCCCAATATGTGGTCTATCTTTTCAAACGTCTGTGTGCACTTGAGAAGAATGTATATTCTGTAGCATTTGGGTGAAATGATCTGAAAATGTTAATTAATTCCTTCTGATATAGTGAGTCATTTAGGATTGATGTTTCTTTGCTGATTTTTTGTTTAAAGTATTTATCTAGTGATGTCAGTTGTGTATTAAAGTCTCCTACTATGACACTATTGCTATCAACCTCTCCTTGATATTTTCCAGAAGTTTTTATGTATTTAGGTGCTCTTGTTTTGGGTGCAAATATGTTTACCAGAGTTATATCCTCTTGTTGAATTGCTTCCTTTAGTATTATGAAGTACCCTTCCTTATTTGTTGTAATGGCCTTCACTTAGAGGTCTATTTTGTCAGATATAAGTACCACTACCCCAGCTGTTTTTTTCATTTCCATTCGCCTGAGAAATTTTTCCATCCCTTCATCATCAGACTGTGTGAGTCCTTTGTTCTGAGGTGGATCTCCTGTAGACAGCAGATATATGGGTCCTGTTTTCTTATCCATTCAGCTACCCTGTGTCTTTTGATTAGAGCATTTGATTAATTTACATTTATGGTTATTATTAACAGGTACTTGTTTGTTGCCATTTTTATACTTTATACCTATGTTCCTTCTTTCCTTCCTATTTCTTCTTTTTAAGCAGTCCCTTTAGCATTTCTTGCATTGCTGGTTTGGTGGTAATAAAGTCTTTTAGACTTTTTTTGTCTTTGAAGCTCATTTCACCTTCAATTTTCAATGATAGCCTTGCTGGGTATAGTATTCTTGGATTCAGTCCCTTGCTTTGCATCACTTTGTATATTACATTACATTCCCTTCTGGCCTGATGTGTTTCTGTTGAGAAATCAGTTGATAGTCTAATGGGAGATCTTTTATAGGTAACTTTCTGTCTCTCTCTTGCAGCCTTTAAGTTTCTTACTTTGTCATTGGTGTTTGCCAATTTAATTATGATGTGTCTTGGTGTCAGTCTTTTTGGGTCCAGCCTGTGTGCTTCTTGAACTTGTGTGAGTTTTTCTTCCCAGTATCAGGGAAGTTTTCCATAATTATTTCCTCACACAGGTTTTCTATTCATTGCTCAGTTTCTTCTGCTCACAACCATATTATGCAGATATTGTTTCATTTCGTGTTGTCCCAAAGCTCCCTTAGGCTCTCTTCCAGCTTTTTAAAATTTTTTCCCAGTTGCTGCTCTGCTTGGGTGTTTTTCCTACCTTGTCTTCTAGCTTACTGATGCAGTCCTCAGTTTCTTCTAGTCTACTGTTAATACTTTCCATTGCATTCATTATTGCAACTATGTCATTACTCATTTCTTCTTGATTCTTCTTCAGTTCCTCTTGATTCTTACACATGTTGAATTTGTCTTCCATCCTTTTCAGTGTCCTTATGACCATTTCTCTAAATTCTTTCTCTGACAAATTGCTTGCCTCTATTTCTTTTACTACCTTTTCTGGTGATTCTTCTTTTGTTTTGCATGGGAGCTGTTTCTTTGTCTCCCCATTTTTCTCCCCTCAGGGTGTCTGGTTATGTGGCTCACTCTTTACTACATTGACCAAAAAGCACAAAATACAGCTCGACAAGATACAACTCAGAGGGCACAAAACACAAATGTATTCATGACACTGATAACCCAAATAAATGTGACCACCAGAGAAAAGAGAATTAGGAGAGAGAGGAGAGGCCAAAAATGATATTGAGAAAAGAAAAAGTTAAGAGAGAAAAGAAAAATAAGAAAAAATAAGGGGGAAAAAGTATACATACATGGGAGAAAACTCCACAAAACAAATAAACAAAAAAATGCAAGCAATAAGCACCCAGAAAAAAGGAAGGAGGGACTGAATCTGAAGAGGCAGAGCTGTTCTCCAGGTGTCCTTTGTCATTTTTGGCCGTGGATTGTCTCACCAGCTGTGTTTAATTCACCAATTCCAGGTGGATGTTTTTCAATTTAGTTGTTTCTTCTGTCTGCTCCGTGAAAAGGCACAGGATATGTTCACCAATTTGGCTACCATTTTGTCTCCCCTGGACAAACTTTTTAGGAACCCACAGCTGGGGAGGCTGGAGTCTTGGTATTTGTGGGTTCGCAGTGGAGGCAGGTCCCTGGCCAGTGTGGCTGTAGGGTCCTGGGTGGTGTCCGAGGCCATCCCATGTTGAGGTAAGGCTGGGCTTCCAGTCACAGCAGCTCTCCCCTTCAAGATGGCGTGGCCTCTGCAGTAGAATTAGCCACCCCAGGAGAGACTGTAGCAGTAGCAGAGGCTATCCAGCAAGGGAGCCTGGTCTGCCAGCCCCCAACAGTCCTGCGGAATCTACTGTCCCTCACTTACCCAAACACACACACATACATACCACATCCATGCATTCTCCTTTCACTCCCTCACTCGCTGACACTCTCCCTCACTGCCATCCTGCTGGCCACCATCTTGAAGCTCTTTAATTAGATTTTATTGCTCTTATGTAATACTTTTCCATCACTTGGGGTGAGGGGAGATATGCAGAAATGTGTACTAAATTTTGGAATATTTTTTAATCTTGCCATTTGCTTAAGAAAGTTTTATAGGTTTTCTTCTTTAGATAGTTTCATGAAACTTTAATTTAAAAGTTATAACGCATCTCCAGAAAAGTCTCTTACTCTGTCACCTTATCTGAATAGTTCAGAGTCATATGAATAAAATATATCTCCAGTTAAGCACTAAAGACTTTAGAAGTTAGAACTTTTAAATGTAGGGAAAAGGGTTAGCTAGGACTAATTGAAACAAAATTGCAGAGTTAACAATATACAATTATTATTTGGGCTATTTTAAAATTTAATTGAGATATTTACATTCAACAAAATTCACTGATTTGCATGCACAGTTTAGTGAATTTTGATAATGTATGTAAGTATATAACCATCATTCAAATCAAAATATAAAATAGATCCCTTACCCTAAATCATTTCATTCTGCCTCTTTGCAGTCAACCTTATTCCCTGAGCTCCATCCCCAGGCATCCACTGATATGCCTTCTGTCACTGTAGTTCAGCTTTTTCTAGAATTTCATATAAGTGTAATCATGTAGTATATAGTTATATTGTATTTGTTATTAACTTAGCATAATGATTTTTACAACTTTATTGTGGCATATTTTATAAATGATAAAATTCACCCATTTAAATGTACAATTCAATAATTTTAATAAGTTTACCAAGTTGAGCAACCATCACCATAAATCAGTTGCAGTATATTTTCATCACCCCAATAAGATTCTTAATGCCTATTTATTATTCATCCTATTCCACTCTTTACCCCAAGCAACCATTAATCTATTTTCTGTCCCTATAGGTTTGTCTTTTATGGACATTCCAGATATTGAATCATACAGTATGTGGTTTCTTGTGTCTAGCTCCTTTTACTTAGCATACTTTTTTCAGATTCTTCCATGCTGTTGATATTTTACTCCTTTGATCATTGATTTTTTACTAATTTTATCAAAATATGTAATATTATTTAATTCATTTACTTGTTCATCTTTTGCTAGACATTTGGGTTGTTTCCAAGTTTGGGGCTATTATAAATAACTAGGGGCCCAGTGCACAAAAATTTGTGCACCTGAGGAGGTCCCCCAGCCAGGCCTGTGCCCTCTCGCAGTCTGGGACCCCTCAGGGGATGTCCACCTGCTGGCATGCTTGGCCAGCCTGGGCGAGGGGCTGATGGCTGTTTGCAGGCTGGCCAAGCCCCACACTGGGGACCCTCACCCCATGGGGGTGGCCAGCCTGGGTGAGGGGCTGAGAGCTATTTTCAGGCTGCCCACAGTCTCTTTAGAGTTCAGGTCCCTACTGGGATGCCTGGCCAGCCTGGGTGAGGGGCTGAGGGCTGTTTGCAGGCTGGCCACAGCTCCCATTGACCCAAGGTCCCAGTGAGGCTGGCTGGAATCCAGTTTCTGGGGTTTATTTATCTTCTATAATTGAAACTTTGTTGCCTTGAGTGGAGGCCATAGCCAGCCGGCCTAGGCAAGCAGTTTCCTCCATCGCTGGTGCAACAGAAGCCTCCTGTTTGCTCTAGCTCTGTGGCTACCGGCTGCCATCTTGGCTGGATTAATTTGCATACAGCCACTCTGATTGGCTGGTGGGCATGGCTTGGCTGGTGGGCATGGCTTAGGTGTGATGGAGTGAGGGTCAATTTGCATATTACTCTTTTATTAGATTAGATGCACTCATAAACACTTTCAATCCTGTGTGTGAAATATGTTTTCATTTCTTTTGGATAAATACCTAGGAGTGAGAATACTGGGCCATATGGTGAGTATATATATAACTTTATAATACACTGTTCTACTTATTTCAAAACTGGCTGTACAATTTTGCATTCCTCAAACAATATGTAAGAGCTCCATTGCCCCATAGCTTTATCAACACTGTTTCAATGTTAGTATCGTCAGTCTTTTAAATTTTAGCCATTTCAATAGGTGTGCAATGATATCTATATAGCTATTAATATATGTTTATGACAATGCAATATCAATCAAAACTCTAGTGATTTTTAAAGGAATTTAATAAGCTGATTATAAAATATATGTTAAAAACCAAAAATATCTAGAAAAACCAAAACAATCTTGAAAATAAAGGAAAAAAGTTGGAGGACTTACAGTATCTAATTTCAAGTCTTACTATACAGATTTATGGCAAGATGGTATAGAATTAGCATAAACATAGACATAGATCAATGATGCAGCACTGTCAGGAAATAAATCCATACTTTTATGATCATTTATTTTCAACATTAAAGATACTTGAAATTTCATTCAACAAATACTTATTGGGCATCTCCTAATATGCCAGACACTGTAATAGGCACTGGGGATATGAGCATTCAAACATCTCTATTCTCATGTAGCTTATATTCTGATTGGGCAAGAAGAGAAGAGATAGATAGATAGATAGATAGATAGATAGATAGATAGATAGAGTAAATAATATGTTAGATAATTATAAGTCCTTTGGGGGAAATAAAGCAGGAAAGGACACAGCAGTAATAGGGATCTGTTTTAAATGTTGTAGCCAGGGTAACAAGCCAGGTACATAACATTCCAGGGAGAGGAAACAGCAAGTGCAGATTCCCTGAGACAGGCCTTGAAGGAGAGAGTATGGTGAGAATGAGCAAGGTACAGAGTAAGGGGCCTTTAGCTAAAAAAAATTAGGAGCTTGTAAGAACAGTAAGGAATTTAGCTTTGATTGCTTGAGACAGGAAGCCACTGAAGGGTTTTCAAAGGAGAGGTGACATTATATGATTAAAGGTTTTCAAAGAGTTACTATGGCTGATACAGTGAGAATGGAATTTCTAGACAGAAGAAGGGAGGGCAAGGGGGAAGAAGTGTAGCCTAATTCAAAACTAATCTGGCCACCATAAGAGATACCAAAGAGTGAATGTTAGAAAAAAGAATATAACAAAAGATACAGATACATAGGAGCTAAAGAGAGAGGAGGTAATTGATCAGAGTATTAAAAAGAGAGACAGAAAAACCTAAAAAGAGCATGAGAGGATTGATTTTCAAAAGGCAGAGTGAGATGGTGTCAAATGCTTCAGAGAGGACAAGAGATATGAGACTGGGAAAAAGACCACTGAATTTTAAGCATAAAGGCTTATTTGGTGAATTTCTGTAGCAGTCTTGGTACCATGGTGGGACCATAGTGGCGTTAGAACAAATGGTAAAATTTACTTTCTTAAGACATTTTCCAGTGGAAGGAAGGAAAATAGCATAACTAGAGGAAAATAGGGGAAGATGAAGATTGTTTTCAGGACAGGCTACTAGACCATAAGAGTCTACAGGCTGAGGAGAAAAATCCAGGGGCCTGGGAATAACAGGATGACAGAGAAAGCAGACGACTGAAAGAGTGTTGGAGAGGGTGGAGAATGGAGGAATAGCTAGGGACCAAACTTTCTAGGATCTCCCAGCCAACTCCAGAAACTGCCTTGTAGTAGCTGTTTCTTTTGAAAAAATTTTTTGCAGTGTTTGTTTTGTTCTCCTAAAGTACTATATTCCAACTACACCAATCCCACTTCGATTTCTCCCAGCTCACATAACAACTTACCTAACTAGGTTGTCCCCATCTGCTTTATGTTAACTATAATCCCTTGTTCTGCTGGGGAACCTATATAGGATGCAAAAATTCCAGGAAGACATGCTCCCTGGCTGAGATTTGCTCTGTACCAGGCAATCTAATTTAGCAGTGTGAATGGCCTTAGCCTGGCGCTGTTTGAACATTTCATCTGTGAAGCCATTGAAGGTGCTGTTGTGCTCCCCAATACACAACATCTGGGCCCTGCCATATAGGGTAGCCTGGTTCTAAGTAGGAGGTAGGCAGGAACAGCTAAGCAAGACTTGGGAATTTCACCCCCCACATACACATCCTTCTTTAATTTTTCTTTAAAAGGCTCACACCCAGGTTCATTTTCACATACAAAGAAGTCCTTTGTATTTCATTATGACCAAGTCACAAAAGTAAATGTTTTCCTTTAAAAGGAAAGTGGGTGTGGATGATGGTCACTTGGGCGGAATGTGAATAAAGACTTTCCTCTCAGGAAGCAGAACTCCAAAGCAAAATAGAATTACACTGAACTCCCAATTTGGCAACAATACTTTTAATTATTGTGTTTGTTATTTTGTTTTTTTCTGATCTATAAAAAATTTTGAAAATATTTTAAGTTTAACTATGCTGTGTAGAAAGAATTCTTGTGTCTAAATCAAGTTACACTACTGAATAGAAGCAAAGTATTTTCTATTCTCCTTTATTTCAAAAGTGGATGCTCAACTAAAATTTTCAAACATTTTGAAATCACCCGAGAATTTCCACTGATTTTTTTTGTTTGCTTGCTTTGTTTTTTAGAGTGAGTGGAAGGGAGTGGGAGACAGAGAGAAAGAAACATCAATGTGTGAGAGAGATAACACTCCCATATGAGCCCCAACCAGAGCCAGGGATCCAGGTTGCAACCAATGTTGCCCTTGACCGGAATCCAACCTGGGACTCTTTAGTCCAAGGGTGATGCTCTATCCACCGAGCCAAACCAGCAAGGGCTCAACTATGTCTTAATATCACTGTAATATATGGAATGCATTTTCTACATGGGAGCTAAAAGCAAGTGACCTAACCAGATATAACTCAATAGGACCACTGTATATCATTTCATATAACTAACTAAACACACACTTTGGTTTCCCATCCACCACTACACTTTTTGGTTGACCACATGAAGCATTAGCACCCTTTTGCAAATTGTGAAGTAGACAAATATTGAGAGTGAGCTAATGCAACATTTTTTTTTTTCTAGATTCTTTAACCCTGTTGACAATAAATTCAAATGTTACTATTTTCCCTGAAGGCTTTATGCTCTCCTCTCAACCTTTTTTTTTTTTTTTAATCTTTTTGGGAAAGAATCTTAAAGAATATTAACATAATAAGTCTTTTAGTGTTACATGTCACAGGAACGTCTACATTGAAAATTGAAACAGCACTGCAAGGGAAGGCCATGAATCTTTAAGCAATTTCAGCTGGCAAACAGCACACGCTTTCTTTTCTAGAGGAAAGGAGACTTTCTAGTATCTTTGAAAAGATACATTAGCATCTTCCTAATCTGAATAGTCTTAAGTACGGGAAGACTTATAGACAGGCGTTTCCATTAGAAAAGTTATTAATTCAATAAGCATTTATTGAACATTTTCCCCCGAGGCCCATATTTTACATCATGATCCAACATACACACATATATACACCAACTTCGGAAACAATATTTTGATTAAAAAATACTTATCCCACTCTGTGCAGTGCACTCTGATATTTTCATTTCTATTGAATTTTTTAAATGCTCATGATATCTCACAACCCAGCTTTTATGACCCAGGTTTAAAAAGCACTGTAGAATGTCTAGACCCTACCCTGGGCACTGATGACATGTGCCTACTTTCAACCTTCACGGTAGTTGGAGTGGGAGATATTTTAGAAGTAAGCAAATAATTATAATTTGTGATATATTTTAAGGTAATTAAGATAGAAATCTGATAAAATTAGGAGACCTAATTTAGAAAGAGTGGTCAGAGAAGACCTCTTTGAAGAGGGAAGTAAGCTGAGACCTAAAGGATGAAAAAGAGACAGACATACCAAGGGCAGGGGGAACAGCATTCCAGGGAGAGGCGACCACATTCCATGAGGCTGGAAAGAACCTTTTGAAGAACTGGCAGGAGGCCAATGTGTCTCCCTGCAGTGAGAGAGGAGAGGGGATTAGAAATGAGGTTGGGAAGAGAAGCAGGGGTGTAGCATGCAAAGATTTGTAGGCAATAGTAAAGAGTTTGGACTTAATTCTAAATGTAGTGGGTAGCCTCTGACAGACTTTTGAATTGTGTTAAATTAGGTTATGCAGCTAAAGTTACTATAAATCATTCTGTACTTTGACCTCTATTGTTGAAGGGTCCATACTGCATTTTCAGAAACTTGCCAAGTTTCAGAAGAACTGATTGGCTCTCCAGTGATTTTGGAGGCAGCATGTTCAAGATGAGCTCATGTAATTAATAATAAGCGAAATAATTCCCTTTGGGGATGAAAAGGACAATAGTGGCTAAATATATATTGTTCCCACTCAAAATCAAGTGCGTTTAAGATATTCCCACTCTAAGGCACAGTCGTTTTTATAGCTGCATAAAATTGTTCATACTGAATCTTCACAATGTGGCACACAGTTTGGTACTCATAAATTTCCATCTCCCTAACCTGTATATGGAAGCTGTGCCTAAAAAAAAAAAATAGGTGAAAGATTACATTTGCCAGTTCTCTTGGTATTCCCATTTTATGGCTTTTGTGGGAATGCAGTTCAAGCTTGCCTGCTATTTTATTTAATACGCCTCCTTGTAAATTCCAGCTGTTGACCGTGTAATTAATCCCTGTATGGAAAAAATATTGGCATTCGTTCCTGCAATACCTGAGCTTCATCCCAACAGAATTATATTCATCACAGTCCTTTCCATTACTCTATAGTTGTTCCTCAGAACCATTTTACATTTCACACAATTAATATACACCAGGACCCTGCTTGCAACTTCTGTATAGTTACTTAACCATGACTTTCATTTATTCTCCTTGGTTTGGTAGTCACTGAAATCTAGAATTTTAAATAAAAAGCATCGTCTATGTTACTCCTAGAAAGGTTACTCTTAAGTTGCTAACTTACTGTAGAATGTGTAACTGTTATAAACATGGTGGTTAGATCCTGATAACTATCTAATCTAATAAAAGAATAATATGCAAATTGACCCTCACTCTGTTACACACATAAGCCATGCCCACAAGCCACGCCCACCAACCAAGCAGGAATAAATATGCAAATTAACTCAACTAAGATGGTGGCAGCCACAGAGCTGGAGTTGCCCCGGGCAATGGAGGAAGCCAGGGCCCTGCGGGCCCTGTGCTCTACTCAAGGCTACAAAGTTTCAATTATAGAAGATAAACAAACCCCAGAAACCTGCCGGGCTGGGATCTTGGGTTGCCAGGGGCAACCCAGGCTTCTAGAAGGGGACCAAGGCAACAAAGTTTCAATTATAGAAGTTAAATAAGTCCCAGATACCTGTTTCCAGCCAGGCACCCGAGTAGGGACCCAAACCCTGAAGGGAGTGTGGGCAGCCTGAAAATGGCCCTCATCCCCTCACTCAGGTGGCCACACCCCCATGGGGTGAGGGTCCCCACTGGGGGCTTGGCAAGCCTTCAAACAACCATCAGCCCCTCACCCAGGCTGGCCAGGCATGCCAGCAGACGGACATCCCCCACTGGGTCCCAGACTGCAAGAGAGCACAGACCAGGGTGAGGGATCCCTTTCTCCCAGTGCACAAATTTTTGTGCACTGGGCCTCTAGTAACTAATATAAGAGACAGTCTTTGACATTCATCCTTATCCACAAGAGCCTCTTGGTAAGTCCTTTTTGGCTTTTCATACTTCCCCTTACCCTGTAGATTTTACTCTTCTGTAGATTTTACTCTTCTTTCTGTAGATTTCTAGAAACTCATTTTCCTTTATTACATCAAAATGAAAATGGCTGAAAATTTCAAGCATCACCCTCACAGAAGTATTTGCCTTTTGATAGGGGGCAAAGTTTAAGATAAAGAGTAAATTCACCTGCTTTTTGTCCAGAAAGTGACTGGACAAAGCTCCATAAAGACTGCCTGTCCTTGACATGTTACCCTGTAATTAGTTCTTATACTATGCCTTATATATCTATAAGGCTAGCTCTGTTCACTATAGCATGATATCTCAAATAAGAATACCGCCTACATTATTGGTATTGATTTGATGGCAAATTAATCCTCAATCAGTTTCAAAACTTCACATTTAGGTAAGCAAACTGATAAAAGATAATTAGCTTTGCAACAATGTCTGGAAATCAGACATTGTTTTTAAAAAAAGAAAAAAGACCAATTTATTTTTTTAAATTCTATTTGAAAATTTACCCTAGGATCTGGAAAATATGTGTACTAATGAAAAACAGCTGGATTCGGGACAAAATTATGAAAGTAAATCACACGTTTGACTGGGTATGTTTTCTTTAGGATGGAGATCAAGAAGATACATTGCCAACCCAAATGTAGATGGATTTTAATATGTTTTTGTAATATAAAAAGTTAAAAGCTGCTTTGTAAAAGCTTACATTTATTTATCAAATTAAATCTATTTGTCAAATGGGGAAGAATTTGGAGTGAATATAAATTTAAAGAGAAAGTAGAAAACTTTATGAAGTCCACCTGAGTACAAAATTTTAAAAACAAAAATGTTGATGAAAATTTCTTAAGAATTTTCTAGTTTGTCATTTCCTCTAGGATATTTAAGGTCCACAGAATGTTTCTGTTAGCCATACACAAACACATAAAAGAAAACAGGTATCAGTGTCAGAATAAATTTATTTATTCCACTAATAGTATTTGGTAATTTACTATATTTAAAGTTGTAGGAGGTATAAAAATAAATTAGATATGGAATGTGTCCTAAAAGAGTCTTTTTTGGTAGGGAAAAACATGAATTTGCATGATTTAATAAACTATGATGAATCAATTAAACTTATATACCTATAGTAAAATAAAATATTTCTTTTTTAGTTTTAGGGAATTATCAGAAATATACACATTAATGTTGAAGTATGTTAAAAATTATTCTTCCTGACACTGATATAGAAGCTTTGTTCTTGTATTGTGAATTGTTTTATACTTTTCAGGTTAGAATGGACTAAAATTTTATAAACATTTTCCTTCAAAATATAAGAATATAAAATTAAACCATTGTAACATATTTTAAACCATAAAAACAAGTTAGTGCAGGTTTAGAAATTAGACATCTGGAGGACAGCTTTAGAACAAAGTCTATCCCAAATGTTATCTCATCTATATAGAAACCCATCAACATTCTTGCCATAGTGAAGGCATGGCCCATGGGGCAGAAGGCCAGCTGTAGCAAGATGTGTATTTGAGTGTATGTAAAATTATTATTAGGTATGTCTACTACACATTGTTGCTGCTTCAATAATAGGTTCCTGCTCTTCCTAAATCTCAAGTTCATTACTCCTTCATATTTTTGCACTCTCTACTTCGGCAAACAAATGGTAGGGAGGAAGTCCATTCTGCAGGCGTACTCTTACTCCCACAAAACTCCTCATTGTAAGGCCCTTGGATTGAGAGTGACTTAAATAAAAGTTTCTTTACTTTTATATAAATACTAGAGGCTGGTGTGGGAGGCAACCAGGCCGATCAGGGGAAGGCGTGCGCCACCATCACCCTGCCACTGCTGCAGCCGCCCAAGGCCCTCACAGCCCTTGCAGCTGCCAGGGCTTTGTCCAGAAGGATGTTTGGCTGTCTGGTCTAATTAGCATATTATGCTTTTATTATTATAGACTAGAGGCCCAGTGCACGGATTCATGCACTGGTGGGGTCTCTCAGCTTGGTCTGTGCCCTCTTGCAATCTGGGACCCCTCAGGGGATGTAGTAGTTCCTGAAGCAGCTGGCAGCCAGGGAGGAACCTGAGCTCAGGCCAGGTGCTATGCCATTCCCGCTCATCCTGGCCCTGCTGTACCTGCTGCCACCGCCTCTCATTAAGCTCACTGAATGGCGCTCCTGCGGTGGGAGCGCACTAACCACCAGGGTGCAGCTCCTGCATTGAGCGTCTGCCCCCTGATGGTCAGTGCATGTCATAGCAACTGGTCAAATGGTCAACTGGTCGAACAGTTGACTAGTGGCTTAGGGTTTTATATATAGAGACTCGAGGCCCGGTGCACAGATTTGTGCACTGGTGGGGTCCCTGGTCTGGCCTGCAGGGATCAGTGGACCTCCATGCCACTGCAGCCCGGTCTTACCTGCTAGCTTGTCGGGCTCCATCCCGCTGTCTGCCTCGATCCTGCACAGCACGAAGTAGTGTGGGAAGCAGCAGGTGGCCGCAAGGAGCAAGAGCCCAGATGGGGTGCTGTGCCACTCCTGCTCACCCCGGCCCTGCTGCTGCTCGGATGCGCTGGGGAGTGTCCATGGGATAGGCTTGCACCACCACAGCTGAGCTCACCAGCCATAAGCCGGGCGTCTGGAGCCTGTCAGCTGAGTGGCACTTTTGCTGTGAGAGTGCACTGACCACCAAGGGGCAGCTCCTGCATTGAGTGCCTGCCCCCTGGTGGTCAGTGCACATCATAGCTATCATTCATCTGGTGGTTTAGTCGTCTGGTTGCTTAGGCTTTTATATATATATATATATATATATATATATATATATATATATATATTATAATATATATATATTAAAATATATATATTCTAATAAAAGAGTAATATGGAAATTAACCATCACTCTGAGACACATAGGCCACGCCCACCAGCCAATCAGAGAGGTTGTATGCAAATTAACCCAGACAAGTTGGCAGAGGCCAGAGCTGGGATACTTGCGTTGCAGCCACAGCTACCACACAAGCATCCTGGCTTTGACTGCTCCAGGTCTGTTGGAGACGCAGAAGTCAGGGAAAACAGAGAAGTCCGGCTCCAGCGCCTGAGGCTGGCTTCAGCCGGAAGATGAAGCCGCATGGCCCGTGATCCAGGCCACAGCCGGCAGAGAAGCCTCCCACTTGCGGTGCAGGGGACGTGGAGAAGCCCAGCCTAGTGCCTGATGCTGGCTACAGCCTAGGAGACACCTGCTGCCAGCCGTTGGTGGGTCCCGAATGGAGGGGTTGAGGGTCCAGAGGTGGAGGCGCTGCTGCTTTGCAGCAGCAGTGCCCCAGCTGCAAGGGCCTTGGCCACCCTCGCTGGGCCAGGCATGCTGGGCAGGGAATGGGAGCAGGATGGTGGCGGGGAAGCCAGGGAAGAGGGGGCAGCAAACACCTGGCTGGGGCTGAGCCCTGGACTGGGAGTTAATGTCCCCTCTCCATGGAAGCTTTAAGGAGGGAAGGAGGGCTGCTCCTTCTCTCTCACACACACACATCCCCCCTCCTGGGCCTCCTCTCTTACCGGCTCCATTTTCTCTGCCACCGGGGGCAGGGGTCTCCTGTGAGGGGCCTAAAGTCTCCCTTCAGAGCTGGGGTGAACCCCCGTGAGAGCCAGGAGATGGAGAGACTGGGGAGGGGGGGCAGGGGCGGAGGGAGCAGCAGCCCCAGAGAGTTTGGGGGAAGTAACCAGGTGGGAGCGGGGCAGAACAAGAGGGAGGGAAGAACTTTATAAAAGAATCAGTGGACAGCACAGTTAAAGAAGGAAAGAGGATGTATGAGGGAACTGTAGGAGCTATAATGAAAATCAAGTATAGTTGTGTTCTGGGGACAGATTTTAAAAGTAGGAGTCAGAAAAGAAAAAAGATAAATGATAGTGGATAATTAGGCAGGTAGATAGATAGGTATTAAAACAGTGGAAGTAGAGAAGAATGTATGGCAAAGGTAGGATGAGAGAAAAAGAGGGAGAAAAGAAAAGTTATAAAGGGGGAGCTGGTAGAGCTTAAAAGGAGAATGGGAAGAAGGAAGGAATGGGGGAGGGAGCAAAGCAGGTCAGAAGGAGGAAGTGAAGAAAAAAATTAAGGTGGGAAGGAAGGAATAGGGGAGGGTGGACAGGCATAAAGATAAAGGAAGGAAGGAATGTGAGAAGGGAAGGAGGGTAGTAGAAAAATGGAAAGAAGGATGATGGAACAGAAGTAGGAAATAAGGAGGAAATAAAAGTTTATAAATGATGAGTCTGTAGGAAAAGTGTTACATAAAGGAGAAAAATTGTGTGAGAGGGAGAAGCCGATAAGGAAGTCAAATACAATTGTGCGCAAAGGGTATAAGATTAAAAAAGAAAGTTAATAGTGGTGATCAGGCCGGCAGGGGAGGGCAGTTAGGGGGATCAGGCAGGCAGGCAGAGTGGTTAGGGCAGGCAGACAGGTTAGCAGTTAAGAGCCAGAGGTTGTGGATTGCAAGAGGCCCCAAGAACTCCATATTGGAGAGGGTACAAGTCGGATTGAGGGCCCCCCCCACCCCCCTGTGCACAAATTTTGTGCACCGGGCCTCTCGCATATATATCTATATATCTATATATCTATATAGATATATAGATATATAGATATATAGATGATATATAGATATATAGATGATATGTAGATATATAGATATATAGATATATAGATATATAGATATATAGATATATAGATATATAGATATATAGATATATAGATATATAGATATAGATATATAGATACATAGATATAGATAGATATAGGTAGGTAGATATAGATATATAGATATAGATATAGATATTCTATTATTTAAAAAACTAGAAAAAAATTTCTTTTTTACTGAAAATTAACAAATTACTGGTGTCTGGGGTGTCTACCTACTCTGAACCTTCACCTTCTCATTGGGTCAGTTGAATCCTCTATTGACCCATAAGCATCAGCTCCAGGGCTGATGCTCCTGGGAAATGGACAGAAGAAGGAAATGGGCATCTAGATGACCTCTAGAACAATATCATCTGCTCACCTTGTCTATACCAGCCACTGATGCCTTTGCTTATAAGCAACCTGCCAGGAACAGATAGATATTCCTCTTCATCTAAATCAGAATGCCTTGCCAGGAAAAGAATGGTCCACTGGGTGGTTGAAGTTGAAACCCTTAAAAAAAAAGTGTAACTATAATTATATACATTACATTATAAGACGGTTTGTGGTAAAATGCTTTCTGAATAACAACTAATTCCCAATGGTATTGAAGCCCCTTACTCGTCCAGCGTGGTTCAGGGTTCCTATTCAGGGTTCGAGTTCTGAAGGAGGCCGCACACAAAATGAAGAGAGAGAGAGACTGGAAGAGAATCAATTTGGAAACTGGGGGACCAGGCGTGGCATCTTTCCTCTACCAGGGTAGATTGCCCACTGATGCCTGAGTCTCACCAGCCTTTTATTGAGTCTCTGAGAAAACAACA
>PVJC01019233.1:0-30430 GCA_004026665.1 Murina feae
CCTTATGGGGCAAGAGTTGTTTCAGTGGGGCTTTTATGCTCACTGCATCTGCCCCGAGTGTGTTCCTTGTGGATCTGTTTTGTTTAGGTTAGTCCCACTCTGGCCACTGGGTGAGGCTGGCTCCTGTATCTTTAAGGAGGTGTTGATTAAGCCTTTGCCTTAGGCTACTCAGTCTTTTATATGCAAAAGCCTCTGACACGACTTGGAAGGGGCGGGGCCTCAGGGAGTTTGCAGGGCAGGGCGGAGCAAATAGCTATGGCTGCTTCTCAGCCCTGTGCTAAGAGACACTGGGTCTCTGTGTCCCACGGTAATTGCTGCAAGCAACGCTGAGAGAAACCAGCTTTGGATTTCCTCCCGGTGCCAGTCAGTCCTCCTTCTCCGGGTGTGCGTGTGTCTGGGTCCTCAGAAACTCACCTGGAACTGGAGTTCAGAGCTGCCGGGAGCTTGTGGTACCCTCCGGTTTGAAAAAGAACCGCGTCCTCCGGCGCCAGCCCTCTCCCTGAGCCCCGTGCACGCGCCTCCGTACCTCTGTACTTTGCTTCCGCCACTCCTCTGAGTCTCAGACTCTTTCTAGTTGTAGAATTTTCACTCAGCCAGCCTTCCTGTGGGTGTGAGTGGTGTCCGTGTTTTCTTTTCGTGGATATTCTGAAATAGTTGTTCACGGCTGCATTTATGGTGTTTACCTTATGCCGCCATCTCGGATTCCAACCTAGATTTTCAATGATAAGCTCCAAAAAGACTCTTTTGACATTGCTATGTATAGATTTTTACAAATGCTAAACTGTAAAAATATGTCCAGTTTTTTATTTATAGGGTGTTCAGTGGCTTGAGTCTTTTTTAAAAATTTTATTTATTTATTTTTCTTTATTGATTAAGGTATTACATATGTGTCCATACCCCTCCCCATTGTCCCCCTCCCACCCGCCACTCATGCCCTCACCCCCCCTGGTGTCTGTGTCCATTGGTTAGGCTTATATGCATGCATACAGGTCCTTGGTTGATCTCTCCCCCAACCCCCACCCTCCCTTCCTTTCCCTTTGAGGTTTGACGGTCTGGTGTTTCTCTGTCTCTGGATCTGTTTTTGTTCATCAGTTTATGTTATTCATAAAGTATGGCCAGTTTTAATATGATTTGAGCTCATAACTTACAAGAAACTGTTTTTACTCTTTTTAGGCCATAATGCAACAGGGAGATACATCCATAAAACCCATCCTCCAAGTCATTGTAAGTAACTACATATATTTTATGTAAAGCAGTTTTTAAATTTACATGTAATCGTAAATTACATTCGATGAAGGACATAAAGATTTGTTCACTTCAGGAAAGTCTCTCCATCACAAAAAATAGGCCAGTTCATGTTATAACCCTGAGAAAGGAACCAGGCTTTTAAAGATATATATATTAGTTTTGCCAGAGGGAGACTTTTGGAGATTCAAATCTGAGATTTTGTCCCTCTGTTCTTTCCACAATTAACGGATGCTGTAGTGCTGCACATCATTATAACTGCCTCCTTATCTTTCTGCCCTTAGGTTTGCTTGCTCACATCTGCCTTACATATGGCTTCTGTAAAATGAACTTGTCTGTTCAAAATTCTTCATTAGCCCGGGCTGGTTTGGCTCAGTAGAAGGGCCGCAGGTTCGATTCAGGTCAAGGGCACAATCTCAACTAAAGGCTGGATCCCCAGCCCGGGTCAGAGTACTTGCATGAGGCAACCAAGTCATGTGTCTCTCTCACATCAGTGTTTCTCTCTGTCTCTCCCTTTCCCTTCCACTCTCTCTAAAAATTAATGCAAATAATATTCCCAGGTGAGGATTAACAAAACAAAACAAACCATGTTGTTAACCATGTCATTTAAGGGGTTCTCAAATATTAGTGGGAATTTAAAAAATCGGTAGAAGCGGAATCATGGATTATACCTGCAGATTCTGTCGGTTAGCCCTGATGGTTTCCTTGTTATTCTCAAACTAGCTGCCAGTTGTCTTATTTGATCATAAGGCTCTATTTACTTATTTCACTCAAAGCTGCCTCTGATGTCCTTCCAGTTGGAATAAATGTCTCAGTTCTGCCCCGTGTCATTGTGTGCACACTTCTCTTATGTCTCTTGGTCCCCATCTCTACCCTCATTATAAGCCTCTTCAGGGTACGATTTTTCCCCCTCATTTTTATTTTTAGCATGTTTCCTACACAGTACCTTGCATGTATTAGGTACTTTGTTATACATATATTTTTTTAGAGTTGTCAACAAATTGGAGTTAGGGAAGAAAACACAAGAGTATTGGCAGCATTTTGTTCTCATCTGTGTTTGTTTCATAATATTAGTGGAAAGAGGTTGGTGGGACAGTCATCAAAGCTGATTTTCTTTTACTTGGATTTAGATGTTGAGAGAATGAGCAAGCAGTTCAGTTTGTGTTGATCTAAGGGCAAGCCTACTCTCCTGCCACTTAAGTTTACTTATCCTGGGGACTGGGCAGACAACCTGGCTAATGAATCAAGTTTTCTATTCTAGAACATCCGTCCCATTACTACAGGGAATAGTCCGCCCCGTTATCGACTGCTTATGAGTGATGGGTTGAACACTCTATCCTGTAAGTATGATGTATAAATCTCGGAATTTCTATTTAAATAATGAAAGCATACCCAATATTATGATGGCAATGATTTGGGGCATTCTAGAAGTCTGCATTTGCTCGGCTATGTAATTCATTCAGACAGAATTGCACCTGGCAGAGATCGTTCTAACAATAGACTGGATCTAGTGGAAAGCTGCCACTTGGCTTAATTAATCCTCTCCAACTGGTGCTCTATGCTTTCTTTGATTAATTTCCCTCAGGATGATATTGACATTTAGTGAATATGATGGGTTAGCTGTCCTATACTTGCCTTCGTGGGTTTTTATTTCTGTGTTGGAAGCTTTACCTGGGAGAAAGGAGAGAATTTGCAGAATATATGCTTGCTATCTCTAGCCACAATGTGAAGGACCTAGAAAAAATTTTTTAGTCTTTGTCATGAAACCTGAATGATGGGAAAAAATGGCTTAGGGCACTTTAAGAAATGCATGCATTTCAGAGTAGCAGCAGCTGTGTGATGCACAGCAGATTATACTGTTTTTCACTCTGCAGAGTCTGTCTGACTAGTTTTAATTTCAGGAACGTATTTAAGGCATTTTTCTTTGCTAATACAGGTGTGATCAGCTTTCAGGTTGTCATGGCTAAGATGTTTTGGAGACTAAAGTAATCTCTGCTTTTCAGCTTTTATGTTGGCAACACAGTTGAACACTCTTGTTGAAGAAGAACGATTGTCTAGCAACTGTATTTGCCAGATTAACCGATTTATTGTTAACACGCTGAAAGATGGAAGGTATGTGGTGTGTTTTTTCTGTTTTATTGTGTTGTAGAATGGGGGCTAATTTTTGAACAATTCATTGGATGCCAGAATTCAGTTTGGAATCCAAAAGGCAATGATGAGCTTTCAGCTAAGAATGTACAGCTATTGAATTCTCTACTCAGGTGGCTAAATCCTGGCACCAAAGGGAGAGAAACACGGAAATGTTGGGAATTTCAGAGCAGGGGATTAAAGCAGAATACAGTGATGAGTTGAACACTCCATTCTTCTAACCCATCATATTCACTAAATGTCAGTTTCTAATCTCTTCAGAAGCACTGTTTTTAGGATTCTCTCTCAAAATAGCTCAATAAAAAGGGGCCACTTATCAGAGCAAGAAAAGATATAATAAATTATGTAATGCAGTTCTGTTTTTGCATTCTTGAGTCTTTCATACTAAAAACTTTATCCAGCCAATACAGAAAATGTTGAGTAACTACAGATGCTACATACTAGATACACAGTGATGAACAGAACTGTTATTCACTCATGGGTACCCATTGATAAAATAAGGCATTTTTTTTTGTTTGGGCGTGATGCTGGAAGCCAATTCTAGCATGTTCAGCAGGGCTGAATCATCTGGAGTGGCAAGGGCATTTTCCCAAAACCTAAAAGGGATGTATAAATTGATTGCTTGCTGCCAGACAGCTCAGGGCATCTTAATCTACATGTTACTGCCTCCTACTGGCCAAACACTTGAACAACTGTAGGCTCATACTTCCAATCTGACAATGGACTGTGTATAGGAAACCTTACCCTTTGAAGTGTATATCTCCACCTCACCTCAAGACAATTTGGGTTCATAAAAAGCATGGGGTCCTGAGGTGACGAGATCTTAGTTTCTTTAGCTAGGCTCCTCTGACCCCCTCACCCCCAATGCCTTTCAAAATTATATTTTGTCTCTGGACTCCTATTTAATCTACGCACAGCCCCTTCTCCAGATTTCTGAACCCTTCTTAATGCTGGAACAAGAACCCCGGCAGAGTGACTTTACATTTATTTTCTCAAGTTTTTAGTTTTTAATTACAAAACACAACCAAAACACATGAGGAGCAAATATGGCAAGCATTCCGACCTTAATAAGGGTATATTAATGTATGTTACATTATTAGTTGTCATTTCCAAATAACTTTTTTTTTTACTTATATTTGTTTTATATATCTTTATTCTTTCAACCTTGATATTATTAGTTTTGGATGTCTTTATAGATAGCATATAGTGAGTTTATTTAATTAGTGAGTTTATTCTGCTTAATTTATTATTCATCTTTCCCCCTAAATTTTGTGTCTTTACTGTGTTTTTGCTTTACCGTTTTCTCTTGCTGCCTTGGATTGATTGAGTTTTTTCTTTTTTCTTCTTCTACTGGTTTGGAAGTTATACATTCAATTTGTGTTTTCTTTGTGGTAACTCCTACATTAAAAAAAAAAAATCATATGTCATATAGTCGATCTTCACCCTAATAGAATTTTGTGTTCTTGTCATTATGTTTTGCAAAACAACTTTTGCAATATAAGTAATCTATCTATATCTGCATCTGTATCTATCTATCTATCTATCTATCTATCTATCTATCTATCTATCTGGCTTATATGCAAGATGTCCCCTTGGGAGTTTGACCGGGAGTTTGATCTCTCACTATGACATGGGCTGACCACCAGGAGGCGACATGGAATGAAGGAAGGCTCTGGTCGGCAGCTGGGAAAGAAGGCCCCAAGGCCCTGGCTGGCAGCTGGCAGTCAGGGAAGGAAGGCCCCGGCTAGCAGCCTGAAGGCCCTGATCAGCCCTGATCGCCGGCCAGGCCAAGGGACCCTATCTGTGCATGAATTTTGTGCACTGGGTTGAGAAAGAGGGGGGGGGGAGAGAGAGGGAGAGAGAGAGAGAATTACAAGACTCACATAAAGAAAAATAACTGTAATCCCACTGCCTAGAAATAACTATGATTAACGTTTTGTTATCTCCCTTTCCAGTTTTTTTCCTATGAATATAAATAATGAATCTGTTTTCTTTTTAAAATACTTCATAACCACGTGGTTTTATAATACCCTTTTTTGACTTGATAGTGATCATTATTTTTTACATGTCCCTAGGTATACCTCTATGTTATGTTACTTAGTATGCAACTGTATGGATTTACCATAACTAAACTAACATCTAAATTGTATATAGTATTTTACTATTGAAAAATGTTTACCAATGTTTCCATAAATGTGTCTGTGGCTCTATCTTTATGTGTATTCAATTTTTAAAGAAAAATGTCTACTTTAATAAAAAATGACACATAGTATAATCTATTTAAGCCATACAGGAAAAGGTACAAAAAAGGAGAAAATTGTCTAAAATTTGTACAGCCTAGAAATAAACATCAGTTAGTGAGCATCATTCCAAATATCTCTCAGTGCATATTTATCAATGATTGGTGGCTAGGTAGTAAAATATTTGAGATTAGAATGATAATATAAATACAGCCATGCGCTGCATAACATTTCAGTCAATAACAGATCACATATACAAGTGGTCCCATAAGATTACAATGGAGCTGAAAAATTTCTATCTCCTAGTAACATTGTAGCCATGGTAACATCATAGTGCAATACATTACTCCTGTTTGTGGTGATGCTGGTGTAAAAAAGCCTGCTCTGCTGGTTGTATAAAAGCAAAGCACATACAATTATGTACAGTATATAATACTAGATAATAAATGACTGTTACTTGCTAATGTATTGATTATACTACTAGAGGCCTGGTGCACAAATTCATGCCTGGGTGAGGTCCCCAGGCCTGGCCAGCAATCAGGGCCATATCGGGGCCTTCCAACTGGGGGTAGGAACTACAGGAGGTTGGCTGGCCTGGGGGAGGGGCCGCGGGAGGTTGGCCGCTGGCCCCAAGGAAGGAGCCGGCCGTTGGCCCCCTGGGAAAGGGTCCGCATCCGCCGCCACCCACTCCTGGTTCCCTGTCCCAGCCCTGGGCCCAAAGGCCCCAGCAGGGTCAGGAGGAGTTGACAGTTGCTGGGCTGGGTGCGGAAGGAACGAACACTGCCATCCGCACCCTGCCACCGCATGGTTCCCTTCCTCCCCCCTTCCTCCTTCCCTTGCTGCTGCGCCACCACCGTGGTGGGTGGGCGGCTCCTGGGAAGGGAGAGGATGGGAGTGAGAAAAACCCTTGTGTCGAGGGCTGACTTTCAATAGATTGCAGCGAGGGAGCTGCTCTGCTAGTACGAAACCCCGACCCAGAAGCAGGTCGTCTATGAATGGTTTAGCACCAGGGGCTGATGGGAGCTGGATGGCCAAGGGGAGGGACTGCAGTGGTTGGCTGGCTGTGGGAGGTTGGCTGTGGGAGTGCACTGACCACCAGGGGGCAGCTCCTGTGTTGAGTGCCTGCCCCTGGTGGTCAGTGCTTGTCATAGCGACTGGTTGACCGGTCGTTCTGGTCGGTTGTAAAGGTCGCTTAGGCTTTTATACATATATATATAGATACTTTTTAATCATTTTGGAGTATACTTATAGAAGTTTACTGTAAAACAAACTTCTCAGGATTCCTTTGGCTCTTGATTGCATTATTTTTTCCTGTTCTTGACTTGTGGTTTTTTTTTCTTTTTTTCAATTGCTTTCAGAGAATGGAAGAGGGAGAAACATTGATGTGAAAGAGACACATTGACTGGTTGCCTCCAGAACAAACCCAATAGGGGGGTGAACGAACCTGTAATCTATAACTCTTGACTGGGAATTAAACCCAGGACCTTCTTTTGTGAGCTGACATTCTAACCACTGAGAAACACTGGCCAGGGCTACCTTGTGCTATTTTAATTTTGGCCTCTAAGCATAGAAAATCCATGCTAATGTCAGCAGAGACCACATCAAGTGATTGACCTGGAAACAATTAAAATTCATTAAGGACTATGAAGGTGGAAAATCAGGATGGTTATTGCTCACGAGTTAGGCATGTGCCATTCCACCATAGCTATGATTTTGAAGAAGAATAAAGCGATGGAAGCTAGAGGATCTGCTTTGTTAAAGGCAACAGGACTAACAAAAATTAGAGAAGGGCCTGTAACAGACATGGAGAAATTCCTAATGACTTAGATTGATGACCAGATACAGAAGTGTATTCCCATTAGCACCCTGATGATCAGCCAAAGCAAAAAGTTTGTTTGCCACGTTAAAGGAAAAGGCGAGGCCTAGAGAAGCAATATGGCAGCATAAGTAAACTTGCTGCCTCTCACAACCACATCAAAATTACAACTAAAATTCAGAACGGCCATCAGTCAGAACCACCTGGAATTTGGCTGAATGGCAGTCCTACAACTAGAGAAGTAAAGAAAGTACATTGAGATTGGTGTAGGAGGGGTGGAGGCACAGAACAGGCTGGTCTTATACCCACATGTGTTTTTTTTAGTGGGTGGGATATCTAGGCTGTGGAGGTCTCCCATGAGAAGCGAGGGGTCCCAGTCCCACACCTGACACCCAGCCCAGGATTCTAGAGCTGTGAAGAGAAGTCCCGTAATTTTGGGCTGTGAAAACCAATGGGGATTGTGGCTAAGTGACAGGCTACAGGAGGCCCTTTAAGACAGTGGTTCTCAACCTGTGGGTTACGCCCCTTTTGGTGGTCGAATGAACCTTTCACAGGGTCGTCTAAAACCATCCTGCATAGCAGATATTTACATCATGATTCATAACAGTAGCAACATTTAAGAAATAGCAACGGAAATAATTTTATGATTGGGTCACAACATGAGGAACTGTATTTAAAGGGCCAGAAGGTTCAGAACCACTTCTTTAAACATATTGATTTTTTACAGAGAGGAAGGGAGAGGGATAGAGAGTTAGAAACATCGATGAGAGAGAAACATTGATCAGCTGCCTCCTGCACACCCCCCACTGGGAATGTGCCTGCAACCAAGGTACATGCCCTTGCCCGGGATCGAACCCGGGATCCTTCAGTCCGTAGGCTGATGTTCTACCCACTGAGCCAAACCAGTCAGGGTGAGAACCACTTCTTTAAGAGGATTTACTCGGACTCGATCCTTCTGGCTCCATCGCTGGGGTGGCAGCTTTGGGGAACTCAGAGACTTATGGGGAGGAACTGGATTGTCTGGCATCGGGGCAGGATCTCGGGGGCAGCTTCCTCCCAGCTGGGGATGTTCGAAGGGGTCATTGAGACCTCCTTATTCTGGAAAGAAATGCCTGAAAGTGCTTTAATCCATGAGGAGGCCAAGTCAGTACCAGCTAGGTTTGAAAGCTTCTAAGGACAGAATAATAGTTTTGCTGTGAGCAGCGTTGCAGGCCACGCATTGAAACCCTTGGGCACAGTGAGAACTCAGAGCCTTCACGCATGTCCGTAAGTGCACACTGTGAACAAGAAGCTGACTGGGGGCAGCTCCTGCGTTGAGCGTCTGCCCCCTGGTAGTCAGTGCACGTCGTCATAGTGACTGTTCGTTCTGCTGTTTGGTCAATTTGTATATTAGAATTTTATCATATAGGATGCTCCTGAATATCCTTTCATTGGTAGTCTTTTTTTCCCCTCTAAGAGAACATTTATTGGATAAATTACAGATTTAGGAAGAGTAATTCCTGGAAGAAATGGACTTAGGAAATGAGTTAAGGAGGTAAAGGAAGGGCCCTTGGATCTTGGGAGTGAGGAAGCTAATGGTAAGGTGCCTGGGGCTGGAATGGGGAGGGAAAAGGGGAAGGGAAAGGCATGTGCATGCTCCCAGGAGGGAGAGCTTTACTGGGGTGTTGATACAACATCAAAATGGTGTTGCTCCCTCCAAATTCCAGCTCAGACCCAAGGAATGAGTTAGAGCAGCTTTTAAGGCCTCCTGCCCGAGGAGGACCTTTGCCCAGGATATTGCTGCAACTGAGGAAGATACTGCTGCAGTTTTGGAGGGAAGGATTGCATCAGGAACCTTGCTTGGGCTTGAGGTGATGTCACCAAGCAGTGTATAAATGGCATCTGGAAGAAGACACTCAAGAGATTCATTTATGACTTCAGAGAATTTGCCAAGGATAAGTAGGTTGCAAAAATCAACGACACTGTGGTGGAGATGGCAAATAGCTGGAACTTGTGTGATGAGGGTGAAGTGGAGGAGCTTCTAGAGATGGCTCCTGAGGAATTGACTAATGAGTTGTTAGAACAGAAATGCATATCCGAAGAAGAGGCCAGGGAAAGGAAACTGCAGAAGAAAAAGAAGAATCCCCAAGAAAATGTAGTGAAGCCCTGGCTGCTGTGGCTCAGTGGGTTGGGCGCCAGTCGAACCGTGCACCATCCCATGAACCGTGAGGTGGTTGGTTCAATTACTGGTCAGGGCACATGCCTGGGTTGTGGGCTCCATTCCTGGTAGGAACATGCAGGAGGCAGCCAATCAATGATTCTCTTCCTTAAAACCAATAAATTATTCTTTAAAAAAAAAAAAAAACTTAGTGAAGGGTTTAGCAGAAGCTTTTGTAGATTTTAATAAGCTCCTTAAAAAATTTGAAAACATGGACTCAACCACTGAAAGGTTTTTGTTAATAGAGAGGAATGTTCATGGTGCATTATCTACTTTCAGCAGCTCTGTGATGGAAAAAACCCCACATGGACATAGTCTGAAGAGTGACGCCTCTTTAAGAAGAGCCCCATGCCCTAACCGTTTGGCTCAGGGGATAGAGCTTTGCCCTGCGGAGTGAAGGGTCCCAGGTTCGATTCCGGCCAAGGACATGTACCTTGGTTGCGGGCACATCCGCAGTAGGGAGTGCAGGAGGCAGCTGATCGATGTTTCTCTCTCATAGATGTTCCAACTCTCTATCCCTCTAGGCCCTTCCTCTCTGTAAAAAATATATTAAGATATATTAAAAAATTAAGATATATTAAAAAAAGAAAGAAAAAGAAGAGCCTCAGGCAGGTCCTTCAGGAGGGGTTCCAGAATAAGACATTGTCCTTACGGGAGATGACAGCTCCCCAGGTCATGGCCCTGGAGACCTCCCAGTGGGACAAGAAAAGAGGGGGAGATGGTGAGATTCATGATCCTGACGCTTTGTAGGCATAGTCTAATGTGTATGTTTGTGTCTTAATTTTTAACCAAGAGTTTAAAGTTAAAAAAATTTTAAAAATAGAAAGTAGCTTATAGAGTAAGGATATAAAGAAAGAATATTGAGTGTGGGGAGGTAGGAGAGGTTATGGGGGGATAAATGGTGGTTGAAGGAAACTTGACTTAGAGTGGTGAACATATAGTACAGCGTACAGATGATGTGTTATAGAATTGTACATCTGAAACATACTTTTATTAACCAATATCACCCTAATAAATTCAGTCAATAAATAAAAATAATACAGTAAGTACCATGAAATATACACATAATAGATGTAGAGAGAGTTTCAACTATTTTCCACATGCCTTCACTAATATAGAAAGGGCAAGTGGAAACTATAGCTACCAGAGCTTAAAATTATAATGTGGGAACATGAAAACGCTCATTATAAGGTCCTGATCTGCATATATCTGCCAAATTTGTTATTGATTGCATTTCTGTTCCCATGATGATGTCTCTTTAGCTCTCTTTAAAAATGAGGTGCTTGTTTAATTAAGGGATAATCATTTCCCAGTGTGAATTATTCACACATGATACAATTTTTATCAATCCATGATGTACCTCACCTTATGCACAGGGACCTAAAGTGACTGTTGAGAGTCCTGAACCAGGGACCAAAGGTGACTGGGTTAAATGGAAACATTGATTTGATTCAGTGGTGGGATTATAGACTAATTTTGCCCTTGTTTCTTGCTAATTTTTTATAATAAAGTAAAATGAATATATTTTCTAAAAATTCCAAGCCTAGAGAAATATTCATATTTTGATCCTATTTATATATTCTAAGAAGCATTTTGCTGTGATGATGGTGAATAAATAATAAATATTAAATGACAATGGAGAAAAGAAAAATATTTTTGTACAACCATACAATGAGTTTGTGTTTTAAGCTGTTACCACAAAATAGAATTGAAAAATAAAAGTGTTACGTTTATGAAGTAAAAAAGACAGGTGTGTAGTAAGCTGTACAATCTAGGTTTATGTAAGTGCATGCTGTGACGTTGGCACGACACTAACGTGACCTGTCAGTGCATTTCTCGGCACATACCCCTTGGGTAAGCCACGCGTGACTGCATTGCTCTTGCTCTCTTTCTGAATAGATCAGTCCGAAACGCATTAGGTGGGGCCCAGCAAGGTAGATGCGTACAGGGGAGGGAGTGGAGGTGGTGACCTGGACCCAGGTGTCAGAGCACAGAGGGAGGAGGGGGTCTTGTGGGCTGGCACGGGATGTTGGAGCATGAGCAGGTAATAACACACATGGAGAGAGGGTGGCTGCAGCCCGGTGTGGGTGGTCAGAGCCTGAGTAGGGTGAGGAAGAGTCTGAGTGACCGTTGAGTCCTGAACCAGTGAAGAGGGCATTTGAGGATGTGGGAATGGAGGGACAGCAGCAGGTTGTTGAGACCGAGTGGGGTGAGCAGGGAGTCCGAACAGGATAAGGAAGGTGTCTGCAGGGAGTCGTGACAGCCCAGCTTGAGATGATAGAGTCCAAGTGCAGAGAGGAGGGTGCTTGTTTTTAATTGGGTGGAGGTGGCTTAGAGCCACAGATGAGAACACCAACCTGGTGAGGAAGGTGGTGTTCATGCGTGCAGTGGTGGGGGTGATGACGGGAGATTGGTTATGTGTGGGGGAAATTGATCTAATAAATAAATACATTATGGACAATGGAAGCCAGTCAAGGGAGAAAAGGTGTGATGTTGGGTTGAAATCGGAGGAATTGGTAAGCCTGAGGTTTCAATATTCTGTCAGACCTCTCTTCTCCCATCTCGAACAATTCTGACCTCTGACCTTTATATACGGTGGGGGGGGGGGGGTTGGGGAGGCTGTCTGTTTTAACTTAACCCTTTCATGCGGATACACTAGCGTGACAAAAACCATCTCCCAGGCTACAAAGGAGAGAATGGGCCAGTAAAGTCAGTTTACAGCTCTACGTTGCCTTCCTAACATCTCAGTAAATTGTTCTATGAATATTTTTCTATGTTTGTTTTGAATTTTAAAACAAAGAGGCCATCAAGAATGCTAATGTTGCTAAGGTGTGAAAGAAGCAATGACCACAGGCAATAATCACCAGAGGTAGAAAACTTGTTGGATAAAGGAAAAGCAGTTAGCTGGTGACCGTGTAAGTGAAAAAGCAAAGATGCCCCTATATATCCAGTGCTGACAGATTAGTTTAAGGCCAGTTGGGGAGGTTGGATAAATTTAAGAAAAGTGTTTGTTTATAAATGAAACAGTACATTACACACGTATGGCATATAAGAAAGGTTAAAATGGAATCATTTGGGGTCTGGAGTTAATTAATTCAACTTACATTATTTCTAATGGGGAAAAATAATTCTATTTTTGAACAAATTGTTTCTCGAACAGGCTTCTGGAATGAATTAAGCTTGAAAACTGAGTTGAATCCTGAGGTTCCATTGTATATTGATAGATATAGAAAGTTATAAACTTTTAGTTTGTATGTGTGTATCACACACACACACACACACACACACACACTGTGTATGTATTTCTAGATCTATTGAGAGGTTTTGGAGCAGCAATACCCCCTTAACTAAGAGCCCACTTAGCACTCAGATCTTGGTTTCTGAATGTTATTTTATACAAAAGGAATCAGGGCTTCTAAGAGGATGTCTTATTACAGGCTTGGAAATTACAAGATGAGCCTGAAATATCTTACCGTGCCAGAAAGTAAGTAAGATGGGGTCATCAGAAGGAGAGAAACTAGCTTGCAGGGTCTTAACACTTGCCAAATCTAAGACAATTTTAAAAAGAATCAAAGTAAGTATAGTAATAGATTGCAACCTATTGAATCAAATAGGAAGGAATTTCTAAATCCATGCTGAATAAATGAATATATGGCTGAAATAGAAAGCTTTTTCTTACAACAAGGCCATTTAGCAAATGTAGAAGGAATAATGGAATTGGAATATCATAGTTTGGCGACCATGATGGTAATAATTCAGGGAACAGCAGTAGGTGCTGTATAAGCTTCCTGTGGCTGCTGTGGCGAATTACCACAAGCTTGGAGGCTTAAAACAACAGAAACTTATTCTTCCTGGAAGTTAGAAGTTGAATCCGTTTTACTGAGCTGAAATCACAGTGTCGGCAGGGCCACACGCTCCCTGGAAGTCCTGTGGGAGAACCCATTCTTCACCCCTTCTGTTCCTGGTGGTTGCTAGCATTGGCTGAGGCTGCATCACTCCATTCTCAGCTTCTGTCTGTGTTAAATTGCCTTCTCTTCTGTCTGTTAATTGTGCTTCTGCCTCCCTCTTATCAGGATACATGTGAACGCTTTAGGGTTCATCGATGATCCAGGATAATCTCACCATGTCAGTCCTTAACTTAATCACACCTGCAAGGTCTTTTCTTTGCCGTGAAAGGGATCAGGAGATGGCTGGCTGTGTGGGGTGGTGCATCATCAGTCAGCCTACACACATGCTGGAACAATGAGTAGAAGTGTGTTTTGTTTTGTTTTGTTTTGTTAATTTCGGAGAGGAAGGGAGAAGGATAGATGGAAACATCAGTGATGAGAGAGAATCATTGATCGGCTGCCTCCTGCACGCCCGACACGGGATCGAGCCCACAACCAGGGCATGTTCGGGAATCTGAGAATCAAACTGTGACCTCCTGGTTCACAGGTCAACACGTAACCACTGAACCGCTCTCGGCCAGGCAGAAGTGTGTTTCTTTTAATTGATTTTACAGAGAGAGAAACATCGGTTTGCTGTTCCACTTTTACATTCATTGGCTGATTCTTGTCTGTGCCCTGACTGGGCATCAAACCCAAAACCTTTGGGTATTGGGATGATGCTCTAACCAACTGAACTACCCGGTCAGGGCTGACACAATGGGTGGAAGTTTGATGAGGAGCAAGTTATATAGGGTTAAAGTACCTCCTCACACACGATTATGAATTGTAAAAGGAAAAGTGGCGCCTTTCCAGTGGGGAAACCTGGCAAGACAGCATCTTATTCCAATGATTAATGTGAACATTACAGTAACAGGACAGTTGTGTAGGAATCGTGTATTACCTGATAGGATGCAAAGAGAAAAACACAGCTTCACTGCTATCATATTCTTGCCAAGGATGCATAATCCATAGCTAATCCTGAAGAAGCCTTAGGTAAATTGAGGGACATTCTGCAAAAATAACTGGCCTCTCATCTTCACAATCTTAAGCATGAAAATAAAAGCCTGAGAGCCCTAACTGGTTTGGCTCAGTGGACAGAGCTTCGGCCTGTGGACTGAAACGTCCCAGGTTCGATTCCAGTTAAGGGCATGTACCTTGGTTGCGGGCACATCCCCAGTAGGGGGTGTGCAGGAGGCAGCTCATCGATGTTTCTCTCTCATCGATGTTTCTAACTCTCAATCACTCTCCCTTCCTCTCTGTAAAAAATCAATAAAATATGTTAAAAAAAAAAAGAAAGCCTGAGAAACTGTTCTAGGTTGAAGAAGTTTAAAGAGAGATGATAATGAAATATAACAAGTGATCCCAGACTGGATCCGTTTGCTTTTAAGGATATCGTTGTGACAGTTGATGAAACCTGAATGGGTTCTGTATTCAGGGTTCACTGAAGGAATTCTTTCTTTATGTTTCCAGTTCAATAAATTAACACTCTGTCTCTCAGTGTCAATTGTTCTTATTTTTTTCCTGGCACATGATATGCCCTTTCAGTCTGCAGATTCATTTCTTTCTTTTCGATGAAACTTTTCTGTGTGTTATCCCTTAATTTTTATTTCACTTGAGTTCCAGTTTTTATTTGTGTTGTGGATAACTTTGTCTTTTTTTTTTTTTTTGCTGCATGCATTCGATAACCTCAAGATTTTCCAACACATCAGTTCAGTTTTTAGCTTTCTTCTGTAACTTGAAGTTTATAATGTAAATATTATATACAGAGTGGCATTACTTTTGTTCTTAGTTTTTTCCTTAGCTTTTCCAGCTTCACCTTTTTTCTCAATCTTTTTTTTTCATCTCGTCTTTTGACTTACTGACTTTTTAGTCTTTATTTTGCAAACCACTCTTGAGCAGTATTATTCCCTTTCTTGACCTATGTTCTAGATTGGATTCTTGAATTGTCTCTGCTTCCTCTGTTTCTTTAATTTTTATACATTGTGATGTGTTGCATTGTTGCAATGTCATTTCTTTTTATCTTGTTTATGCTTAATATGGACAGTTCTGCCCAGACTTCTTATTTTCTCTGATTTGTCTAGGGTAGGCATAATTCCTTGCTAACCTTCCCACTTCGGACCTCTTATCTTCCACTCCACGCTACTTTTGAGTGCTTGAGTGTGCTTTCTATCCACTTCTCTGTCCTCTAGGTTGTAGGAGAGGATGGAGAGCTTTGCTGGCTGGGCTTGAGTACAAAAACTCAGGCTTCATTCTCTCCAGTCAGGGATGAAATTCCATTCCCATGGGCTTTGCCTTTTCCACCCACCTCAGCATGGTGGCATGCCTTGTATTCCCTCCTCCTGAGCTGGGAGCCTGTATGTGTACATTGTGGTTTATTTACTCCTTACCTTTTTGATGGTCATTTATGTTTATTCCAATCATCCTTGTATATTACATGCTTATGCTATTATTCTGAGTAGATTATACTGGGAATTAGTATTGTGGGGCCAAAGAACAGCTGTTGTAGAGAGTACACCAGTTAACATACGCGTAATGTTGTGTACGCATTTCTATTTCTGAATAGGCAAATCCATAGATACAAAAGTTAGACTAGTACCCAAGGGCGGGGGATAGAGTGTGACTGCCACAGGGTTTCTTTTGGAGGTGAAGTCAGGTACTGTTGATGCTTGCACAACTCTGGATATACTAAAAACCATTGAATTATACTTTTAAAAGGTGAGTTTTATGGTATGATTTCTTTAGTTTTTAATTTTTTTTGTTGACTTCAGAGAGAAGGGAGAGGGAGTGAGAGATAGAAACATCAGTGATGAGAGAGAATCATTGATTGGCTGCCTCCTGTATGCTCCCTGCTACCCAGGCATGTGTCCTTGACCGGAATTGAACTTGGGACCCTTCAGTCCACAGGCTGACACTCTATCCACTGAGCCAGACCAGCTAGGGCTGGTATGATCTTTAAAACTTTAATTTAAAAAATGAATACTGGTTTCCCTTTAACCCTGTCAATATATTAGGTATTTCTAATTTTTAAAAATACTGCTAATCAGCCCTAACCAGTTTGGCTCAGTGGATAGAGCGTCGGCCTGTGGACTAAAGGGTCCCAGGTTCGATTCCAGTCTAGGGCGTGTGCCTTGGTTGCAGGCACATTCCCAGTAGGGGGTGTGCAGGGAGCAGCTGATCGATGTTTCTCTCTCATCTATGTTTCTAACTCTTTATCCCTTTCCCTTTCTCTCTGTAAAAAAATCAATAAAATATATTTTAAAAAACATTGCTAATCATTTTTAAAATTTAAATTTTTATTAATGAGATCAAGCATCTTTTCATGTATTTAAAAATAGCATTTTATTATATGCTTTCTTTGTTCATGTTTTTTAAGGGGGGGAGGAACTCTTTTTTTAAAAAAAATATATTTTATTGATTTTTTACAGAGAGGAAGGGAGAGGGATAGAGAGTTAGAAACATTGATGAGCTGCCTCCTGCACACTCCTTACTGGGGATGTGCCCACAATCAAGGTACATGCCCTTGACCGGAATCGAACCTGGGACCTTTCAGTCTGCAGACCGACACTCTATCCATTGAGCCAAACCGGTCAGGGCTGTTTATGGTATCTTGTGACATGGAATTAAATACTTCACCTGTGACTTATTTTTACTGGTATATGCAGGAGGAATTAGCTTAATTTTTTTCTAAATCAATAGCCCGTATCATGAAAGGCCTATAGACCCTAGTAAAGACTTTAGGTTTTATTCTAAGTGTGATGGGAAGCCATGGGGTGTTGAGAACGGTCACAGTGCTATGATCTGATTTAAGTTTTTAAAAGTTTCCAAAAGATTATTCTAATAGCTCTGCGGAGAGTTGATGGTTGGTGGCAGAAGTAGATACAGAGATACTGGTATTTCATTTATTTAATTTATTCTGAGTTTGCCATCTTTTCCAGTGATCTGTTTGTCGATTCTGTGTCAGTGCCATGGAGGTTATACGTCATTTTCCCCCTCTTTTTTTGGTAACAGGTGTGGTGAGAATGCGGGGTGTCTGCCAAGCTTGCTCTCACTCCCCCTGCTACCCTCCCCTGGGATGCCAGGGCTTGTGCTCTGGGCAAGCCCCCCCGCGCTCAGGTGCGGGGCGCCTGAGAGGAGCCCGCCCTGCACCCACTCATCCTCTTCTGGGTGAGCCGGGACACAGCTACCAGGACCACAGGGTCAGGACCCGCAGGGGCCAGTCAGGCTCCCTCTGGGTTCACTCAGGAGCAGGTCTGAAAGGCCGGCCAGGAGAGAGTGCACTCCCCGCCTGGCTTCTGTGCAGTGTCACTGGGCCGCCCAGAGGCCCACACTGCACCCCAGCCTGCAGCATCCAGCCGCACTCACCGCATCTCTGCATGGGGACTCAGGCACTGTGACTCAGGTGGAGGGGGCTGTGCAGAGCCCAGGTGCTGCCCAGGGCCCAGAGGTCAGCTGGGACCTGCCCTTCCATGCCAGATGCTCGAGCTTCTATTGCGGCCTAGGGACTGCACCAGTGCACGAATTTTGTGCACCGGGCCTCTAGTGTAATATATGAAGCCCTGACCAGTGTGGCTCAGTTTATTGAGTGTAGTCCTGTGCATTGAGAGGTCACCAGTTCGATTCCTGGTTGGGGCACACACCCAGGTTTTGGGCTTGATCTTGGGTAGGGGACGTGCAGGAGGCAGCCTAAGATGTTTCTCTCTCTCTCTCCCCCTCTTCCTCTCTCTCTCAAATTAATGAAAACATATTTAATAAAAAGATGTAGTATATGAATACCCATATGTTTCATCATAGAGCTTCAAATTATACCACCTGATAGTCTATCGTTTTGTCTTCTCTTCCACATTTATTCTCCTCTATAATTTTGAAACAAATCTCACATGTATTATTTCATCCATAAATATCTTAGTATATATCTTTGAAAGACAAGAACCCTTTTTGTTGCTATTGTTAATGCTCACCCAAGAATATTTTTTTATTGCTTTTTAGGGAGAGTGAAAGGGAGGGAATGGGGAAGAGAAAGAAACAACTATTCATGTCTGTATTTGTATAAATTATTTATCTGAATCAGGATCCAAAGTAAAGTTCACACCACAGTAGACTCTAGTTCTTTTAAGTCTCTGAATCTGTAAGTTCCTCCTCCATAAATTTCCCCCCCTTACTGTTTTAGTTGTTGAAGAAACCAGGCAATTCATTCTTTTTGTTGTTGTTTTGTTTTTAAGAGAGAGTGGAAGGGAAAGAGTGAGGGGGTAGGGAAAGAGAGAGACACACATCAGTGTGATGGAGACATGTTGACAGTTGCCTCCTGCCCGTGGTTATGTGTCCTTGACTGGAAATCGAACCCACAACCCTTCTGTGTGCAGGCCAGCGCCTCCACTGCTGAGTCACACCTGCCAGGGTAATACAATTCATTCTTTATCCTCATGCAGTTTCTCACCGTCGGGATGTTGCTGGTTATAACCTTACAAAGTCATAATGTGTTCTTACCTGTGTTTTCTGTACATTTGGGTTGGTGTGTGCTTGTCATATGCTGCTGGATTAATCTTGCTAACATTTTATTTAGGTTGCATGTATATTATAAAACATGTTTTGGGTTGGTTTTTTTTTAGTGTGTTTTCTCTAAGGTTTTAGTATTAGGGTAATGCTAAGTGATTGATAAGCCTTCCCTTTTTTTTCTTGTAGGAAGTAATTTGTATAATTTTGGAGGGAGATATCCACTACCAAATGTCTATCCTACAGTTTTTATAGAGAATCTGTATCTAACTTTCAGGAATAGTTTTAAGCTTACTTTATTGAAATAATATAACTTTGTTATGAAAACCTGATAAAAAGTAGCACAAACTGATCATTTGTATGTAAAAATTGAAAATAATGGCCATCAAGACCATTTAAAACAGCGATTCTCAACCTGTGGGTCGCGACCCCTTTGGCGGTTGAATGACCCACATCAGATATTTACATTATGATTCATAACAGTAGCAACATTACAGTTATGAAGTAGCAACGAAAATAATTTTATGGTTGGGTCACAACACAAGGAACTATATTTAAAGGGCCAGAAGCTTGAGAACCACTGATTTAAAGAATGCAACATGGTGAAGTTGGGTTTATAACTCCTTAAATATTGCTTCAACCCATCCACCTTTTAAAAGTTTTTATCGGTGTTGCCACTACCATCAATTCTTTCCTGTTGGTCTCTCTGCCTCCACTTGTGTTTTCCTAAAATTCCTTTTCATGTTGTGTTTTCTTTAAAATACAGATATGATCATGACGTTCTTACAAGTTTGTATTGAGCAATAACTGTGGACCAGTTGTCCATTAAGCATGAGAGGATACCTGCCCTCATTGAAAGTATAGTCTAGTAGGAGAAATAGATGATCAAATCATGAATATGCAATTATATATACAGGGGTGGGCAAAAGTAGATTTACAGTTGTGAATGCAAAACAGAGTTTATTCTTGTATCATTAATGTATTTTCCATATGAGTGACTGTAAACCTATTTTTGCCCACCCCTGCATGCATGCATGCATAAATAAATAAATAAATAAATAAACAAACAAACAAACAAACGAACATATATACTATCCTATATAATAAAAGCACAATATGCAAATTGATTGAACAGTGGAATGATCGGTTGGCCCAGCGAGCAGGGGGCAGAGGGAGGGGATGGTGATGGGGGGCAGGGCTGGCTAGCGCTATCCCCTGATTGGCCTACCAGTTGCCTCCTGCAGAGGGAGGCCAGACTGCGGCTTAGTCCTGCTCCTATGGGCTTAGCTAAGCCATCAGTCGGACATCCCCTGGGGGCTCCTGGACTACAAGAGGGTGCAGGCCAGGCTTAAGGACCCCACCCCCAGTGCACTGGGCCTCTAGTATAGTAATAATTTTATGTTCATATATGCTAATTAGACCCCATAGAAGTGAGCTGAAGGAAAGCAATCATGGCTATAGAAAAGAGGATAACAGAAACCTGATCTAAACTAACGTTTAGGGAAGTGTCTCTTGAAGAAGTGATATGAGGTGAAAGCCAAAAAATGAGTATTAGATGAGGCAGAATAAGAGAAGGCCACCACATCAGAGTAGCATATGCAAAGGCCCTGTGGCAGGAGCAAGCGTAGCATATACCAGAAGCTGAAAGAAAATGTGCCTATAGAGCAGGGATCCTTGGGGAGCTAGTGTGAGATGAGCTGGAGTTTAGCAAGGCCCAACCATACAGAGCCTGAAGGCCACACGAAAGGGTTTTTTTGGCCTGTGGCCCTTGGGAAGTTATCGATGGGTTTTAATCAGATTTAAAAATAGGTCAAAGAACTGTATATTCTGAGATAATAATTACTTAAAAAGAAACCTACAGTCATATTGGTTTTCACCGGGAAAGGTAATTGTTTAGATAAGTGTTATGTTTCTAAAAACAGATAATCTCTTGTTATGCCACATATTCTTGTGCTTATCAATCTAAATTCTTATCATATCAGTTGCTCCTTGAAGATACGGTACATCTTAAGGACACTGCATTTTAATTAAGGGTCTAGATGAGAAATGAAAACCCTGCGATCATAAAAAGACTTGATAATGTGTAATGAAAGATTAAGGAAAATACTTATGTAGGAATTGCTATCATGTATTTCTCAAGTTATTCAGTAAGGAAAACCAGCTGACAAAGGGAAATAGTTTTTATGAAAATGATTATTTGGGGAAAGCTTTTTAAGTAGCTTGTCATGTGAAGGGCTTCTGAATTTATTTTTTTCTAACTTGTTTCTCTTTGCCTTTGTAGGAGAGTAGTTATTTTGATGGAGTTAGAGGTTTTGAAATCAGCGGAAGCAGTTGGAGTAAAGATTGGCAATCCAGTGCCCTACAATGAAGGTAAAATGCTTTTTATAGGTTGTAGCACTCAAATGAATACCTCTCTATAGATCTGGAATTCTACCTTTTGGATTCAGTTTGATTTGTTAGTCTTAATAAAACTAGTGATTTGGGGGCCTGGGACCCAGGTTCCTTCAGTTTTCTTCAGGACTGAAGAAATGATGATTAGATTCCATAAAGGAAAAATCTCTCCTCTGTTTTTCTCTTTACTCAACACTCACATTTCCAGCACTTCAGTGACTAGATGTAGGGAGAGTTTCCCCGCACTAACCAGTTCTTGAATCCTCTGTAGACACCAGCTGGGAGTCCTATAATTCAATTCAGTTCAGTTCTGATACTACCTGCTCGGAGTTAGCATCAGATGCCACAGGCGAATGGCTCAATCCCATAGGATTGCTTCCTCTAAACAGTTATGTCAGACAGATTCTGCCCGTGCAATTGTAGCTTAGGTTGGGGGATAAGTTACTGGTGCTTCTATGCTTGCCGTTTTCCCAGAGTCCTCTCAACAGTGATTGTCTCTCTCTCTCTCTCTCTTTTTAAATTTATTGATATTGGAGAGAAAGGGGGAGAGAGAGAAGCATTAATTTGTTGTTCCACTGATTTATGCATTCACTGGTTGCTTCTTGCATGTGCCCTGATGGGGGATTAAGCCCGAGTCCTTGGCGTATTGGGATGATGCTCTAACCATTTGAATCACCTGCCCAGGGCAACAGTGGTTATTTTTTTAAAATATATGTTTTTATTGCTTTTAGAGAGAGAGGAAGGGAGAGGGAGAAAGAGAGAGAAACATTGAGTGGTTGCCTCCTGCTGGCTTCCTACTGGGGATCGAGCCCGAAACCCAGGCATGTGCCCCAACGGGAATCAAACCGTTGATCTCTTGGTTCATGGATTGACACTCAAACACGTTGCCACACTGTCTGGGCAGTGATTATCTCTTGATGGGTAGGAACAGTGTGGCAGGAGGCAGGGGAGGGAGTAAGATTTCTCTGAATACATAATTCTGTAGTTTTGACTTGAAGCATGTAACTACCGTATATTAATCTATTCAATAATAAATGTTTCTTTTAAAAGCTGAGTATCTTCAATTTTTAAAAGTTATACAAGTTTTAATGAATGAATATGTACAAAAAAGGCAGGAAACTATGTACACCATCTTGTCTTTAAAAAAAAAAAATCCTCACCTGAGGAGATTTTCATTGATTTTGAGAGAGAGGGGAAGGAGGAAGACAGAGAGAATAAAAAAACACACATCAGTTGCTTGCCTCTTGCATGTGCCTGGACTCTGGCCAAGGACGGAACCCACAGCCTAGGTATGTGCCTTGACTGGGAATCAAACCTGGGACTTTTTGGTATACAGATGAGATTCCTATCGACTGAGCCACCCTGGCCAGGGCTATTTTTTATTCTGCTTTTAAAAAAACTTTCAGCTTAAAGATAGTTCCATATGTATATACACTTGGAGGTCTTTCTCTTTTTTTAAATATATATTTTTTTATTTCAGAGAGGAAGGGAATGGGAGAGAGAGACAGAAACATCATTGATGAGAGAGAATTATTGATCAATCAGCTGCCTCCAGCACACCCCACACTGGGGATCGAGCCTGCAACCTGGGCATGTGCCCTGACCAGGAATCAAACCACAACACGTGGTTCATAGGTCTATACTCAACCACCAAGCCATGCCAGCTGAATGCCCCCCATCCCCCCCCTCCTTTTTTTTAATGGTTATAGAGTGTTCTGTTGTGTGGCTGCTCCATGATATAACTAGCCCTTTATTGATGGATACTTGAGTTGTTTTCATATTGTTACAATACTACTGCAATGAATAACTTTGTATATATGCAGGTCTGTGGGCAGATGGGGTTTTATTACCAGAAGGAAGATTGCTGGATCAGTGGTAGAAAGGTGGTAGGTATAGTTGGAGTCCCCTCTATGGAATGTTATCATTTTGTATTCCCACCAGCAAGGCATGAAGATACTGGTTTCTTCACAAGTGTGTGAAGAAGCTATGTGTACATTAATAACATCCTCTTTTTTAAAATATATTTTATTGATTTTTTACAGAGAGGAAGGGAGGGGGATAGAGAGTTAGAAACATTGATGAGAGAGAAGCATTGATCAGCTGCCTCCTGCATACCCCCTGCTGGGTAGTGCCTGCAACCATGGTACATGCCCTTGACCAGAATCAAACCTGGGACCCTTCAGTACCCAGGCCAATGCTCCATCCAGTGAGCCAAACTGGCTAGGGCAATAACATCCTCTCTTGTTAAAGTTCTGAATATTTGCCAATCTGATAGATGAAAACTGGCATCTCCATGTAGGTAAGCTGTATTCTGAGCAAGGTGAGCATCCCTTTAAATGCTTAAGGGCCTTGTGAACTAACTTTTGTATTATTTGTCTTTTGAATTATTTGTCTCTTTTTTTCTCAATTTCTAAGAGTTCTTTAAAAAGTAGAGTTGGGCGGGGGGGCAAGTATGGCTCTGTGTTTGAGCATTGACCCATGAACCAGAAAGCCAGGATTTGATTCCCTGTCAGGGCAAATGCCTGGGTTGCGGCTTGATCCACAGTAGGGGGCGTGCAGGATGCAGCTGATCGATGATTCTCTCTCATCATTGATGTTTCTTTCTCTTTCCCTCTCCCTTTCTCTGAAATCAATTAAAACAACAACAAAAATATTTAAAAGTAGAAGGAGACCAATCCGTTTTCTCCGATATGAGTTACAAAGTCTTTTTTATTCTGCTTATGGTGTTCTTGCTGTGCAGCTGTGTTTTTGTTTTTAGAAGCTGACTTTTCCAATTACTTCATTATGACTTTGGGATTTAAAGCTGTAGTTAGACAGGTCTTCCTCGCTTCAAAGTTAGGATATTCACTCATGTTTTATTCTAATACCTGCAAGATTTTACTTTTTACATTTAAATAATTTATCCTGCTTTTGTCTTACCATCGTGGTTTCTTGGTTTGTAGTGTTTGGGGCTTCACTTTCACATAATTTAGAATTTGTGGATTTTCTTAGTTCCCTAGTTTCATTAAAGATGTAGACTGTATATGGGTGTTTGGGTCTGGTGTGGGTATTCATTCTCTTTGTAGCTCTGTGTAATTTTTAGGAGAAGTGGGCACATTTGGGACTAGGTCATTACCATGCTTCTCCCAGAAGTGGAACCTCTAGATTTTATTTTATTTTTTTATTCCTCACCCAAGGACATGCATAGAGAGACGAATGGGGGGTGGGGAGCGGAGAGAAACATCAACCCTTCCATAGGCTCCCTGTCTAGGGATCAAACCTGCAACCCAGGTGTGTGCCTGACCAGGAGTTGGCTTATCTTACTCTCAGCTTTTAGGAAGGACAGCTAAGACAGCGTTTCTCAGCATCTCCAGGAAACCTTTGGATGCTGTAGAGGTGAGGGAGAGATGATGGTGCCCAATTTTATCACCTTTCGCTAGATTTCTAATGCTTTTTTTTATGTTGAATTTAATTTAATGATTGTTTGGACATTTTGTGTTTCAAGGGCAAAAGCATTTGGAATAAAGATAAAGGGTTAAAAGTTAATTACTGCTTGGGGTTAGAACTCCAGAGCTGTGGGAAAAACTTCTTTATTTCAGTATCCAGTTCCACTGGTTCTTCCCTTTCTTCAGGATCTGTTTAAGTGCAGGGGGAGGAGGGGAAATTTTTCTGTTTAGGGTTATTTGCTATCGAATGTCTTTGTTACTAGGTCAGTAACTCAGTGTTACTTGGGCCATGATAGAAATGGCTTTGTTACAATGATTGCTAACAATTTCACAGAAATGTTTGCTAATTGTCTATTGTGAGAACAAGGGAACTGCTATCAGTGGGTAGAGAATGAAAGCTAGGTTCAGATCCTCCCAGCACCCAGAACCTCGGACATATCAGGTGATCAGTACAATGGTTGACTAACTCCAGCCCAGAAATAGGCAGAGGAATTCCAAAATGTGCACTGAAATTGTTCTATGGTACTAGTACTAACTACGTCAAATAAGTACTTACAGGATTTTCAAACTGTGAGAAATTCAACTTCAAACACAATTCATGTTTCTTACAATACTGGATTGGATGATTTTAAATCTCCCATATTAATCACTATATATTTTTGTCAAAATGTATATTAGTTCTATGTACCTACACTATTTTTAGCTATAATATTTTACTTAGACTTAAATTTCTTACATGATACTTCATAGTATTGCTTATTATTACCAGTTGGATTTTTTTTTTAGTCCAATTCTGTCTGTTTCTGCCAGCAGGAAATTATAACTATTGGATTGACTCTTTATTATCTTTGTGCCTGTTGTTAAGAATGCACTTGTTAGTAGAAATAGAGTTTTTGTCATTCTGAGTGCTCCATCGCGTGTTACCTAATTTTTATATGCTGGTGATTCACTTACCATTATCTGATCTAATAAAAGAGTAATATGTAAATTAACCATCACTCCAAGACAGAGATGGCGGCGGCTGGGACAAGACGCTTGCGTCGTTGCCATGGTGACGATGCAGGCGTTCTGCCCCAGCCCACTGGAAGAGGGCCTCTGGGCCTGCTTGGTTGCTGCTGCCGCTGGGATCCGAGGCACCAAGACCTGGCCTGCAGGGCGCCCAGCACCCCAGCAGCTCCAAGCCCTATGGCTGTAGAGGTGCTGGTGCTGCTGGGGTCAGAGGAGCAGAGACAGAGCCTGCAGGGGGGCCCAGCACCCAGCAGCCTCAAGCCAACCTCAGCGCTGGGGTGGGAGGAGCAGAGACAAAAACCTTCAAGTGGGCCCAGCACCCAGCAGTTCCAAGTCCCAGAACCATGGAGAAGCTGGGGCCGCTGGGGCTACAGCAGAGACACAAATCTGCAGGAAACCTGTGGAAAGGGAGATAAACTACATAACTTTATCTCTCGTTCCACAAGATGAGAAAACTGACCCTGATTTATTTAGTGATATGGCCTACACCTTTCTACAAGCACAGCGTATGTTATGACCACTCCCAGGAAGTCTGGTCAGAATACTGTCTCCAGGGAATAACACTACTGTGGCAAATCATCTAAGAAAGGAAACAAGCTTTTGTTGGGTTTATTCTGAAGGTCAGGGAACATGCCACCCCAACGTATGCTGTGTTGTTATATTGATGATCTTGAGCTGCAGATGCTTGATAAACAGCAAATGCAATGAGAGGCTTTCTCTAAAGTCTCCTGATTTGCCTAAAATCGGACCCCCACAAAAGGTTCCCTCGATGGGAAAAGTGTCATCAGCCAGTGAAGACTGACTCCTCTCACAGGAGACTACAAGTTGACATCACACCCAAACTTTGTTTCATACTAACTCCCCCACCCCCATTTATCTTTCCTAAAACTCACGTACTCTCCTGTAAGAGGCCTAGATATCCCATCCCCTTTCCCTAGGAAGAAGGTATTTAAATCTGGATTCTAAGCCACCTTGGGGAGTTACTCATTTTTCCCTGGGATCTCCCACATATACACAAGGTACACATGTTAATGAACTTTTGTTTTTCTCTTGGTAATCTGTCTTTTCATTACAAGGGCCTCCGCTAAGAACTCAGAAGGGTAGAGGAACACTATTTTTCCTTCTCCATAATTCTATCTCGAGAAATCAAGTCCCAGGCTGAATAGTGAGTTTGGCTCAAGTGCCAAGCAGTCCCAGCTGAGGGGAGGAAAGCTTCTAGAGGGAAATCAATGATATTGGCATCAAAGTAGGACAGAGGGCACATGCATGGTTGCTGGTGGGAGTTTAAAGTGGTTCAACATTTTTGGAGGAGGATTTGGCAAAATCGATGGAGTTGTTCAAGGTACATTCAAGAATCTTGTCTAGGAATCTCATCTGCTAAGATAAAGCACCAGTGCATAAGCCCTGGTCAGAACCCAGGATGCTACTACAAGCTCCCCTTCCACAATAGGAAAACCTAACAACTTGCATTTTTAAGACAAGGTGGCATCTATACTAATAAAAAGGTAATATGCTAATTAGACTGAACATCTTCCAGACGACCTTCTGGACGTCCTTCCAGACAAAGCCATGGTGGCAGGGCTGAGGCAGAGGCGGTTACAGGTTATCAGGCAGGCAGAGAGCAGTTAGGAGGATCAGGCCGGCAGGGGAGAGCAGTTACGGGAATCAGGCCAGCAGGCAGGTGAGCAGTTAGGTGCCAGCAGCCCAGAGGGTTCCCCGATTGGAGAGGGTGCAGACCAGGCTGAGGGATCTCCCCCTCTCCAGGCTGAGGGATTTGTGCACTCGTAATGCCCTAGTAATGATGATAAAAGTGATCGACCCTGGTCGGTTTGGCTCAGTGGATAGAGGGTTGGCCCAAGGTCTGAAAGGTCCCGGGTTTGACTCCTGTCAAGGGCAACTACCTCGGTTGCAGGCTTGATCTCTGGCCCCTCCTCAGGGCACGTGTGGGAGGCAAACAGTTGATGTGTCTTTCTCACATTGATGTTTTTCTCTCTCGCTCTCTGTCTCTCCCCTCTCTTCCACTTTCTCTAAAAATCAATGGAAAAGTATTCTCTGTTGAGGATTAACAATAACAACAAAAAGATAAGTATGATTGCAAGTAGCTTGAGGAGTTAGAGCCTGTTTTTTTAAAATATATTTTTATTGATTTCAGAGAGACAGGAAGAGGGAGAGAGATATAGAAACATCCATGATGAGTGAGAATCATGGGTTGGCTGCCTCCTGCAAGTCCCCCACTGGGGATCGAGCCCACAACACAGACATGTGCCTTTGACCAGAATCAAACCTGGGACCTTTCAGTTTGCTGGCTGATGCTCTATCCACTGAGCCAAACCGCCTAAGGTACTTTTTAAAAAATATATATTTTATTGATTTTTTACAGAGAGGAAGGGAGAAGGATAGAGTTAGAAACATCATTGAAAGAGAAACATTCATCAGCTGCCTCCTGCACACTCCCCACTGGGGATGTGCCTGCAACCAAGGTACATGCCCTTGACTGGAATCAAACCCGGGACCCTTGAGTCCGCAGGCCGATGCTCTATCCACTGAGCCAAACCAGTTAGGGCAAGGTACTTTTTAAAAATATATATATATATATTTATTGATTTCAGGAGAGTAAGGGAGAGGGAGAGAGAGACACATTAGTGATGAGACAGAATCATTGACTGGCTGCCTCCTGCATGCCACCTACTGGGGGGTCGAGCCTGCAACCCGGGCATGTGCCCTTGACTGGAATCAAACCTGGGACCCTTCAGTCTGCAGGCCGACGCTCTATTCATTGAACCAAACCAGCTAGAGCTAGAGTGTACTTTTGAATATCCCATTTTCCTCCTGGGTCAAGAGCCAGTTGTATGAAGCCAGCGTAGGGTAAAAGAGTCTACGAATTACAATCTTGATCCTTCGTTCTGAAATGGTTTGATTTGTAGGTGGCACAAAACAGACGATTATCAGAAGTTGAGTCTATGCACTTCAGTTTTGGGGTATAATTTTAAATTTTAGAAAGATTTTTATTTAGCTGTAGACCAATTTCTTCCAGGTCTGTGGTCAGTGGCTGTATTGCAGTGCATTAAACTGAAGAACAATTATTGCTATTTAGGAGGCACCAGGGTCCTTGCCATCCAGTTACTTTGAAACTGTCCCTTGTGCCCTGTGCCAGATTTGCAAATGTGGTCCAAAGCAGGAGTTGATGATTGCTCTGATGAGTAGATTAGTAGCTTTTCTTAGCTACCAGATATTAGGGTTATTAGTTACGTTCTATGTAATTAGAATTTTAGCCGCCAGGATTGGTTGCTTACAATTAAAAATTAACTGCATGGTGAAGCAGATGGATCTAAGCAGACAAACCTGGGTTCAAGATGACGTTTTGCCTCTTTCTCGCTGTGTGACTTTGGGTAAGTTACTTGACCTCTGTAATCCAGTTTTCTCATCTGTTAAATGGGTATAATAATACTATCTATATCATAGACTTAAAGATTAAATGGAACAATCACTTAATGTTGTACCTGGTGCACAGTAAGCACTCAAAATATGGTAGCTATTATAAATGCCTACTTTCTCTAAAAAATTAATAGTTAATTAAAAATAAATAAAAATTGTGGTTAAGTACACATAACAAAATTTATACCATTACCATTTTTTAAATCCTCACCGAAGGATATTTTTCTATTGGTATGTGTGAGAGAGAGATTGATACAACAGAGAAACATCAATCGGTTGCCTCCTGTTTACGCCCCGACTGGGAATAGAACACAGGATGTCGCTTCAACCAACTGAGCCACACTGGTTAGGGCACCTTCACCACCTTGTAAGTGTAGAGTTTAGTGGCATTTAAGTGCATTCTCATTGTTAGGCAGCCATCCCCACTTCAGACTCCTTCATCACCCCAAATTGAAAATCTGTACCCATGAAACAATCACGCCCCATTTTCCACTCCATTGTTCTATTTTCTCAGAACTTGACTACTCTCGGTGCCTCATAAAGGTTGGTTCCTTTTTTTTTTTTAATACATTTTTATTTCACAGAGGAAGGGAGAGGGAGAGAGATAGAAACATCAATGGTGATAGAGCACCATGGATCAGTTGCCTCCATGCCCCCTACTGGGGATCGAGCCCACAGCCTGGGCATGTGCCCTTTACTGGAATTGAAACTGGGACCCTTCAGTCTGCAGGCTGATGCTATATCTACTGAGCCAAACTGGCTAGGGCAAGGTTGGTTATGTTTTTGTTTTTGTTTCGTTTTTTTTTTAATTTAAAATTTTTATTGTTTAAAGTGTTACATGAGTCTCCTTTCCCCCCCCATTGACTTCTTCCCAGCTGCTCCCACCCCCTAGCACATGCCCTTACCCCCCTACTGCCTGTGTCCATTGGTTGTGCTCATATGCATGCATACAAGTCCTTTGGTTGATCTCTTATGGTTACGTTTTGATAGAAACTAAAGGTAAGCGATCAGCATGGTCCCATGACCGTGTTCTGTTTAACAAGATATTTGAAGGAGCTGCCGTGGTAATGAGAAAAGAGGACTTGAGAGTTTGTACATATTTGAGACAA
>PVJC01019234.1:0-30454 GCA_004026665.1 Murina feae
CCTCAAGGGGTCCCAGATTGCAAGAGAGTGAAGGCCACCCCTCACCCCCCATGCATAAATTTCATGCACCAGGCCTCTAGTTTTTATATATTTTGCAACAGAATAGTAGAAAATATCTCCTCTTTTTAAGTATCTTTAAGCTTTGATGTTTTAATTTCAAATTTATTTTATTAATTATTAAATGTTATGCTTGATATGAGGAGTGAAATTTAATACTTAAAATATCTGTATGAATCACTTTCCTAAATGGTATATTATTCAATCATTTCATTGTGTTTTCAATTTTATAAAAACAAAGTGATATTAATGTGAGGGTCAATGAGCATTTTAAATCTAAATAAGTTTTAAATAGACACAAAATGATTGCAGATATAGACTTTAGAATGAAATGTGGAAAATATAATTCTAGTCCAACATATTTCTTTAACCCAGATTCAAATTAATGTATTTTACTATATTAGTAAGAAAGTGAAAAATTGAATAGTGTAACTTCTTTATTAGAAGCATTTTCTCAAAATATTACCTAACAATTTTCCTGATATGCTTCCATAAAACACTAATGTTTAAAGTAAATGTTTACTATATTGTAATGGATCCTTGTTTCCATAAACCTTAGAAAGCTTTTGCTGATGTGGGTGATGGAGTTGGGGAATCATGCAGAACTAGATTTTTTTGTAATAAAGGTAAATTATTTTATTTAGTAGAAGGATATACTAGTATATTAAGAAAAAAGTTTACAAGTTTCCTTTTTAATTAAAAATTGTGTCATAACCAGTGATCCCACTTTCAGGAATATATCCAAAGAAGCCCAAAACACCAATCAGAAAGAATACATGCACCCTTGTGTATATAGCACCACTATTTACAATAGCTAAGAACTGGAAACAGCCCAAATGTCCATCAGTAGATGAGTGGATAAAAAAGTTGTGGGGCATTCACACTGTGGAAATCTATGTAGCTATAAAAAAGAATTATCTGTTACCCTTTGAGATAGCATAGAGGGACCTGGAGAATATTATGCTAAGTGAAATAAGCCAGATTAAGAGAAGCATCACATGACCTCACTCATATGTGGAAACTACAGAATAAAATAACTGATGAACAAAATAGATCCAGAGACATAGAAGCATGGAACAGACTGTCCAACCTCAGAGGAAAGGTGAGGGTGGGTGGTCAGGTGGGCGGAAAGAGATGAACCAGTAAATTAATATGAAATGCATAACCCATGGACACAGACAATAGTGAGGTGAAGGCCTGGGGAAGAGGGTGCAGACTAGAAGGGGGGCAAAAAGAAACATTTGTAATACTTTCAAAAATAAAGATTAAATTTAAAAAAGTGTCATAGACCACAGGTACAGGATTAGATTTGGAGCATTAAATTTTCATTTATATTGTGCTGTACATGATCTGGAAGTCCTGCACAATATTTGCTTGCAATATTTGAGAGAACGCATAGTATAAGATTAGAGAAACTTCAGTTAAGAAATTCACTGGTTGGCAATTTGTGGGTTGATTTCATTCAAGTTGATGAAAATTATAAGTAATTCATTTAATTACATTGTTGTTCTAGAAAAATATTCTATAACAGTTGGATGCAATTCTGAATCAGATTCACACTCACACTCATCTAATTCAGTGAACATTTCCTTAGCGGGTTTTTCTTTTATTTATTTTTTTCTCTCTCTTTTCTTTCTTTTTTGAAATATAAATGAGTGTATAATATATAGACAGTAGGTCTTCAAGCACAGCTGTAAGATAGGCTGGGTACATCCCCAGTGCCCTGAGCCTTAAGAGTCCATGGTTCCCATTTGTATCAGTAGCTGAGTTCATCTTTGCTACCCCCTCTTCCAAATTAATTCTAAGCATCAGCAAAATGTCTAATAAATTTATGCACATTAATGTATAAATGACTGATTGCATGAAAGTAGAGATATTTGCATTTTAAAAGAAATAAAGGCCTTCAGCTAAACCATTATTTTTCAAATTGAGTTATAACTCCAATCCTTTAGAGGTGCTCTAAAATTCTTCAGCGATTCAAATTCACTATCGCCATATTTTGGAACATTAAAAACTATAATAAAAACACCCTAAAGTGTACTCTATAAAATAATTTTTTCATACTAATGACTTTCAAACCTTTAAATTGTGTTATCAGACAAAAAACAACTTCCTCTTCTGCTTCACTTCCTCTTCTTCTTCTCAATTGACCAATAATAGTAGATAGATTCAAAAGATTGATTTACATATCCATATGTGTACATGTATGTATACATGTATATGTGTAGATGTTCATATGTATATACATATACAGATGTAAATTAGTAATAAATAACAGTCACATTAACTGGAGAATCTGTAGCTCTGCAATGGTCATCTAAAAATATATCTTTACATATTAGTTGAGGATTATTATACAAACTAGGGGCCTGGTGCACAAAAATTTGTGCACTCGGGGGGTCCCTCAGCCCAGCCTGTGCCCTCTTGCAGTCTGGGACCTCTCGGGGGATGTCCACCTGCTGGCATGCCTGGCCAGCCTGGATGAGGGGCTGATGGCTGTTTACAGGCTTGCCAAGCCCCCCAGTGGGGACCCTCAACCCCATGGGGGTATAGCCAGCCTCGATGAGGGTCTGAGGGCCGTTTTCAGGCTGCCCACACTCCCTTCAGGGTTTGGGTTGCTACTGGGGTGCCTGGGCAGCCTGGGTGAGGGGCTGAGGCTGTTTTCAGGCTGCCTACAGCTCCCATTGACCCAAGGTCCCAGCAAGGCTGGATGGAATCAGGTTTCTGGGGTTTATTTATCTTCTACAATTGAAACTTTGTTGCCTTAAGCAGGGGCCTAGGCAGGCAATGAAGCCTCCTGTTTGCTTCAGCTCTATGGCTCCTATAATTGAAACATTCTTGCCTGGAGCAGAGGCCCAGCTGGCCTAGGCAGGCAGTTTCCTCCATTGCAAATGGAAGCCTCCTCTTTGCTCTAAATCCATGGCTGCCAGCTGCCATCTTGGGTGGGGTAATTTGCATATAGCCACTCTGATTGGTGGGTGAGCATGGCTTGGTTGGTGGACATGGCTTATGTGTCTTGGAGTGATGGTCAATTTGCATATTACTCTTTTATTTGATTAGACTGGAGGCTCGGTGCACAAAAATTTGTGTACTCAGGGGGAGAGTCCCTCAGCCTGGCTTGTGCCCTCTCACAGTCTGGGACCCTTCAGGGGATGTCCACCTGCTGGCGTGCCTGGCCAGCCTGGGTGAGGGGCTGAGGGCTATTTTCAGGCTTCCCACAGCTCCCATTGACCCAACATCCCAGCGAGGTGGGCTGGAATCAGGTTTCTGGGGTTTATTTATCTTCTATAATTGAAATTTTGTTACTTTTAGTGGAGGCCTAGGCAGGCAATGGGAGCCTCCTGTTTGCTTCAAAACTGTGGCTTCTATAATTGAAACATTGTTGCTTGAGCAGAGGCCCACCAGCCTAGTCAGGCAGTTGCAATGGAAGCCTCCTGTTTACTCTAGCTCCGTGGCTACCGGTCTCCATCTTGGCTGGGTTAATTTGCATACAGCCCCTCTGATTGGCTGGGAGGTGTGGCTTGGCTGGTGGGCGTGGCTTATGTGTCTTGGAGTGGTGGTCAATTTGCATATTACTCTTTTATTAGATTCGATGGGTACATTACCACCATAGCACATGTTAATTAAATGGAATTAAAGGGCCCACAAGCTCAGGTACTTTTGTTTGACATAGTCAACAATCAGCATAATAATCAATGGACATGAAAACAGGTGACCATGCTAATATTTTAAAAGAAAATGGTCACCACTGTTTGAAAAATTTTTGCTTATAAAGAAATTGCACTGGTAAGATCACTCCTCAAAATAATAAGTCTTTTACTCATTTGTATATCAAGTGCATTTTATCACAGATTTGTGATATAAACATGTTCACCACTGCAAATAAAGAGCCAGCAAGGAAATTGAAACATTTCAGCTAAGTATGCAGAATGAAACAAATTTAACCAATTGAAACTTTGATTGAACATCTGAACCAGAGAGCAAGTAACATCATATCATACACCTGTACTAAAAAAGTTTTTTTTAAAGGTATTAAAAAGACACCTTCTGGAAATATTTTTTAACCAACAGTGAGGATCTCTCAGGTAATGTGAGCTGTTTTTAGTTGTTCAAATGGTTTCAATTCTGAAGATGATAAGCCCAACCATTCCACTTGCCAGCACTGAAATCAGAATGATACAAAGGAGATGTAAAAAATGTGTACCATTTACAATTCCTCATCTGCCAGGGTCAGGATACTCCCAACACCACACACCCAAAACAATACAGAAATCAATGAAAAACAGGATGCCTGTGACACCGCAACTGTCTTTACTAAATAACTTTATTGTTTTCATAGATTTACTGCAGTAAAGTGGTAGCAATTTAAACATTTAAAATATATTTTTACAAATAACATTCTGTTTCTCTTTTATTTACTAGTTTCTAAAAAATTGCTCCTTTAAAAAAAAGATTTATTGCTTTACAAAACTTGAAAACCACTGAACAAAAGTAATTATATTTAAGCCATAGTTTCAAGCATTTCCCAGAAGCTAAAGGGAGGTACTTTCAGGAGCAGCTGGATTTCCTGCTTAAATCCTCATTAACTGGGTATCTACCCCTCCCCCCGCCATGGATACAGCTAGCCAGATATATTATTAAAAGTAATTAGCCCTGGCCAGTTTGGCTCAGTGGATAGAGCATCAGCCTGCAGATTGAAGGGTCCCAGGTTCTATTCTGGTCAAGGGCCTGTACCTTGGTTGCGGGCACATCCCCAGTGGGGAGTGTGCAGGAGGCAGCTGATTGATATTTCTTTCTCATTGATGTTTCTAACTCTCTATCCCTCTCCCTTCCTCTCTATAAAAAATTAATAAAATATATTTTTTAAAAAGTAATTAACATACAATGTCTCTATGAAACTTTCAGTAATTTAATTCCCATTTACCAATGTTAATTCTCTTATTTGGACAGAATTTCCCAAAGTGTAGCATGTGTTCAACTGATGGAAATTGGAGATGGTTTAAGCAGTTACAGATGAATATTTTAAAGTTTAATAGTTTACTATTATAGGTATTTTATCTTTATAGTAAGGGATATGTTTTTTAAATAGCATAACTTAAATATAAGTTTAATTTTTAAAATAAATTTACTTAAGTAAAAACCAAAACTAAGCAGTAATACTGGAGGTACATGGACATGGCACAAATTGAAGGTAGAACAAAAAGTACTAAAATGTAGCAAACTACACCATGCAAATACTTCAGCTCCCACCACTCTGTATAATTTGCACAGCCCCAATTTTGAATACTTAGTATAAACAATATTTTTAATCCCCCTCATGTTGTGTACAATGTACTATGTACCAGTTTCCAAGAATAAGCTCTTCCGTGCATTTACACTGCACATGCCCCCATCCTACCGTAGTTGCTGTCTGTGCTCGGTGCTAGAGAAGACTGGAACTCTGATTCTTCCAAGGACCCAGAGAGGAGACACTAGGTACCTGATTGGCTGTCAAGGGATCTCTCTACATCAAATGACTTTATTAATATATTATTTTGAAGCCTCTGAAAAAGTAGAGGGAAAGAGGTCAGATTAAATCAAATCGATCAAAGAGAATAAAAGAGTTGATGTCTATAAACGCTTGGCAAAACTTGTTTGTTTGTTTTTTGCCTCTAAAGATAAATATTTTAAAGATGAAGACATCAGAGCCAAGGTTATTGGCGCTGATGTCTTCATCTTTAAAATAGGGATGATGAGTTCTGGAGGAGCTGAGATTAACGAATGAGTGCTGTTTGTCGTATTACCTGTATAATTGCACAAGGAACCTTTAAATAGCTAGACCCCAACACTTTCTATACCTTGTAAAAGTTAGACTTTTTAAAAAATTTGATAGTATTGGGTATTTTTCATCTATTAATTTTTCTACACATTTCTGTGGGTTACTTAGGGTAATTTAGATGGCAGTGTTTTAAGTTATCTAAATATAACTGCAACATTTTAGAACTGTAGATGATGTGTTTGGCATTCAGACACCGGCAAGCAGAATAATTTCCAAGCATTTAAAGTCAGTGATTAAATCAATTAAGTTTAGAAGCAAGAAAAGGATTTCATGCTGCATTATTTTGCCTGGATATTAAAATTGTTGAAAAAAGATCATGGCATTTGAGATGCTGCATTTCACAAAAATATACGAACATACTAATACCATGATAATTGGTTGAAAAGAGATAGATCCAAACATTTGCTAGCTAGTAGCCTTTAAGGAGATGTCTCAAAATGAGTTCTTAATTGTATGTTTTTAAACCAACCCCCTTGAAGTTTTCCAGTAATAGGTAACACATACAATAGCATGAACTTAATAAAAGCTATCAAAATATAAAGATGTGTTGCCAATTAAAGATCGTATCATTAACCCGGATGTCTTAATGTTGTGACTTTTTTAGAAATAAAAGTCATGCTTCTAAAGTTTATAAACAGCAATAAAACAAAATTAGAGAATGTAAGACATATTTCTGGTATATAACTTTAGAACTATATTTCAAAATATAAGATCATGTATTCTTATCTTTGGCCTAGCTATCCTATAAAAGCATGTATATTATGAAGAAGCATTTATGAAATTTGTCATGACACTATAAAAACTTCATAAAAACTGCTAGCCTCCTAGAAATTTGGAAAGGAGAAGGCATAAATTAAATAAATTAGTATTTTAGGAACAATTAAAACACTAAATGATCTTTGGAATATTTTTATATCCCTTCTGGAGCTATATAAAATACATTTTTTGTAGCTAGCATTATTTTCTTTGTTCCCATGGTCAGCAGTCAAATTTTCAAAATCTAACATGCAGGAAAATTCCTAAAACAAATCTGACATGCAGAATAATGGTAGAAAATGTATAGTAAAATTGGTAAGGCCACAAAGTTATTTTGGATGTAATATAACATATAAGTATTCATTTAAACCAGAAAATAGTATTCTCTAATATCATAAATGAAATTGTTGCTATTAAGGGCTTATACTTTTTTTAAATCCTCACTCAAGGATATTTTTCTATGTGGTTTTTAGAGAGAGAGAATAGAAGAGAGGGAGGAGGGGGAGAGAGAAACATTGATGGGAGAAAAGACACATCAATTGATTCCCTCCCACATGCACCTTGACTGGTACCAGGAATTGAGCCTGAAACCTAGGTGCATGCCCTTGACCAGTAACTGAACCTGTGACTCTTCAGTCTGTGGGCTGATGCTCTAACCTTGAGAAAAAGCACCAAGAGATAAGGGCTTATTCTTGAAAACAAATTGAAATTAGAAAAGCAGGGGAAATCTGAAGAACAAGTAGGTAGGAATGGCAGAACAGGAGCAACTTGCTTTCACCCAGTGAATGTGGGAAAGATTGAGAAAAATGAGTTTTTAGTAGCAGTCACAGATTGAAAAATATTTGATTTAGCAATCAACTTAATAGTTGCAATGGAAGAAGAAAAGAAATTTGTTTACTTGAGGTTTTAAATTAAGGCTCAGCTATTATCTTCTCTGACATCTGAGGCAAATACTCTCTTATTTTCACAAGGCTTTTTTGAGAATTTCTATATTTCTACTATTGATTTTAATTGTAACATCAGCGAAGGATGAAAAATATGAGTGCTTTAACAGGTCATTTTCTCTACAATGTTGAAGTCCACTATCAGTGATAAAATAACCATCTTATTTGTTTCTGTGACATAGTATTCAATCCTGAGTCTGTTGAAAATAATGGTAGGTCATCTACCCAGACCAAGACTGCATTATAATTTTAAGTAAACTTAACTTATGCAGTGGTGAAAATATAAAACGTATTTTTAAGTTAAATAAATATTGGCTGATTATACAAACTTCAACTAATTAACACCCATAACGCATGCTTTTAAATAGTTGTCACATAAAGTTTCCAAATATGAGACTCTGCATAGAAGTTTCCTGAAAATAAAACCCTATCATAACCTTGCCATTTGAGGGTAATGTTTTGAAACTCATGCAAGAGATGTGTCCCAGGGAACTTAAAATAATTTGTCCTATTTAAACCAAAGTGTGGTGGTATTGAGTCCAAGTTCATTGTCTTGAAAAACCAAAGAATGGATCTGCAGACAAAAATGATTAGCAGGAGCAAAGTTTATTGAGAATAAAGGGTGCAGCTGAGGTTCCAGGAGCAGGACGGTGTCCATGTTACAGCCCAGTGTTTAGCATCCGAGCTAATTCAAGTCTGTCAGTCCATGTATGGCGGCCCACATGGCCATAAGCCATGTGAGCTCAGGGATGTGTTCCCCCGCCACAGGAACATCAGGAGCCCATTGCACACTAGAGAGAGAAGAGTATAAAGAGCGGTAGCACGCTCTTTTTTTGTCTGGGGGGAGGTAAGGGTAGATGCAGCCATGCTAGCTCACGATTGGTCCTTTCAAAGAATTTTGCCTCATCCACATTTTTGGGATTGATTTATGTGCCTCCTTGCCTTTGGTTATTTGCAAGTTTCCTGTCTTAGCACCTTCCATGTATTTTATGGATTGACTGAGTACCTTCTGCATGCCTGGGTTGCCAGGTCCTACTTCCTCTTCTCATGGTCCTGCCCTTCTGTACTCAGCTTTCTTCTGTCTCCTCACTATAATCAGAACATGTGACAAAAAATTAGAGAGGATTTTAAAAAAATAGTAGACATTCAAGAATTATTAAAAAGACATGAAATCGCCCTAGTTGGTTTGGCTCAGTGGATAGAGCATTGGCCTGTGGACTGAAGGGTCTCAGGTTCAATTCTGGTCAAAAGCACATGCCCAGGTTTCAGGCTCAATCCTCAGTGTGGAGCATGCAGGAGGCAGCTGATCAATGATTCTCTCTTATCAGTGATGTTTCCATCTCTCTCTCCCTCTTCCTTCCGCTCTAAAATCAATAAAAATCTATTTTTTTTATAAAAAGACATGAAATCAACTACATAAGTTGTTAAACACAGGTCATGGTTTTATGTTTTATTTTTCTGTTGATATTAAAAGTGGTTTTCCTTTCCTCAAGATAGGAAATAATACAAAAGAAACAGTATAATTTCACTGAGAATTAAACTTCAAACTTCAGTATAATTTCACTGAGAATTAAACCATCTTGTCGAATGACATTTAGAAATTTCAAGTCCCACCAGGAGAGACATTAAACTTTTATTCTATCTCTGTTTTTTAAGGTGGTTTTTGTTTTTATTTTCTGCTGATTACCTTAACACAGGCAAGGAAACCACTGCAATCTGGTATCTGGTTCTCTTTGCACACATTTGTCTAACTACCAGAGAGTAACAGGGGGTCCAGTAGAGAACAAAAAGACCTGTTTATTGAAAGTCAAATCCCACGATTTACTGAATTATTTTTGAGCTGTATGAATTTGAGCTAACCAAGGCAACTAAAGACTGTAGTTCCATTGCCATGAATGTTACATACCGTATTTTCTAGTGTATAAGAAGACTGGACGTATAAGACAACCGACAACTTTTGAGAAGATTTTCCTGAGTTAAAAAGCCCGGCTCCATTGATGACCCCGACTTTTGAGAAGATTTTCCTGAGTTAAAAGGTCATCTTATATGCCAGAAAATACAATATATATATGGAGAGAGGGAGAGAGGGAGAGACAGAGAGAGAGAGAGAGAGAGAGAGAGAGAGAGAGAGAGAGAGCTAGTTAACAAATAAATGGTATCTTCTTAGTATCCAGCCAACTCTGTTTTTAAAGTTCATCATTTCCTCCACATTGAATAATTATTTTTCTGGCTTAGTAAGAACATTTTTATTGCTCTTCCTTTGATAAACTATGGATTTACAAACTTGGGGATTTTTTTGTTTTCTTTTAGGTAGTGTCTATTGGCTGCTGTAAAGTACAACTGTTAATCAGAATAAGCTAAAGATTGAGGCCTGAATGTTATAAGGTGACAGTCATTTGAAATAAGACTGAAAATCTCCATGGATAAACATGACTAATTTAAATAAGCCCCAGGGAGCTTTTTTGAGAAAGTTCAAATGCCTGATGAATGCCACACTGTTATTCTAATTATCCCATAATATGGGACAAAATAGCAATCTCCTCTATCCTTTTATTTACAAAGCTGCTCCAATTATCATTATATTTTACCTGTTCAAGCTCTGAAAGATTGTTCCTCATGGAGAAATTCATTAAAAGAGAATAATTAATTATATTATATTTCACAGATTCGCAGAAAGAAAATGTGTCTGAACAATTTCATTTCCCTGAAGAGTTGTTCATTTTAGGATAGAAGACAGGTCTATTAAGTACCTTCTACACTTTTTAAACATGTCAAATCTAACCATTAATACTGAAACTAGTCATTTGATTCTAATTAAATGAAAGAATCAGCTGTGTAGAATGTAATTTTAGTGAATGAAGCAAACATAACAGTATTTTCAAAATATATTGAATAACCAAGTAAGAATTTTTTATGCATGATTTAAATTCATGTCTCTTCTGATAGTTAAAGTCATTAGCATATTGACATCTTTCCCTATTGATGCTTGAGAAAATGTACTTCTCTATCCAAAAAATTATATAAAGCATATTTTCTCACTGAGTGTGGCATTCACATTTTCAGAGTATCTTGTTAGAAAAATAAGAGAAAATCAACCAATATCAAAGAACATTTCACTTTTATATTTACAGTAAGAAAGGTTCATGGAGTTTGTGATTAAATGTATTTTCAACATTTAAAAAATCATGTTCATAAAAATGTGACTTATAAGTTCATAAATATAGAAATGATTTATATGTAGGTTGGGACAAAAGTAGGCTTACGGTTGTGAGTACATGAAACACAGAGTCTACTTGTATTATTATTTATTAATCATTATATCATTTTCCATATAAACAACTGTAAACCAACTTTCGCTGCACACTGTATTTATTGCATAATGAGAAATTATGTAAATGTCCAAATTTAGGGGAATTATTGCATTAATCATGACATAGCTATTAAAAATTATGGGTTGAAGTATTGTTTTGCTTTATTTACATTTATGATTTTATTTTATTTATGTATTTATATTTTGGGAAATAATCCTATCTAATAAAAGAGTAATATGCAAATTAGGCATCACTCCATCACAAAGATGGCAGCACCCATATCCACAAGATGGCGGCGCCCATAGCCACAAAATGGGGGCACCCATAGCCACATCCTATATAATAAAACAGTAATATGCAAATTAGGCATCACTGTGTCACAAAGATGGCTTCCCCCATAGCCACAAGATGACAGCACCCAGTCCGGCTAAGCCCCACCACTGAAGTGGTCAGGCCTGTTAGCCAGGCAGGTGATGGGGGAGTCAGGGGGGCCTGAGGGGAAGAACAGGTAATCAGAGGGGGCTGGCGGTCCCCTGCCCTGGCCAAAGGCCTTCCCCAGAGGCCTCAGGCATGGGCAAGGTTGGAACCTGTGATCAAAGGAGTATGAGGGTGCACTATGCAGGCATAAGGCTGGACCAGAAGCCTCAGGCATGGGCAGGGGCAAGGCCAGAGATTGCAGGGGCCTGGGATCCCCAGAGCCAGCGATCAGAGGGACAGGGGTGGAACCTGTGATTGCAAGGGTCTAGGCATGGGTGGAGCAGGCAAAGCAGGGGTCTGGGGGTCTCCTGCCCAGCCCTGTAGCCTTGGCCAGAGGCTCAAGGGTGGATCTGGCAATGGCAGGGCACTGGAGGTCCCCTGCCCAGGCCTTCAGCCTTGGCCAGAGGCTGCCAGTGGGGCAAGGGCAGAGCCAGCGATGGCAGGGGACAGGATCAGAGTCGGTTATCACAGAGGCCTGGGCTCTGTGAATCTTGGGATCAGAGGGGCTTGGGGGTCTTCTGCCCAGGCCTGCAGCCTCAGCCAGAGGTTACAGGCCTGGGCAGGGGTGGAGCTAGGATTGGAGGGGCAGGGGTAGAACCGGTGATTGGAGTGAACTACAGAGGAAACACCTTTTCTTATCTCTCTTTGGCTAAGATCCCTGTATGCCACTGATAATATTCTTAGTAATTTAGGTAATAAGAATCCCTAAAGGTGATCTAGGGTTTTTCCACCACACTCCTGGAGAAAAAAAATGAAGATCCGCTGCTGGAGGGCTAAGAAATGTCATATCCTGCCCTAGCCAGTTTGGCTCAGTACATAATGCCTCAGCCTGCTGACTGCAGGGTATGGGTTCAGTTGTGACCAAGGGCATGTAACTAGATTGCAGGCTCCTCCCTGGTGGGGGCCCAGGTCAGGGCATATGCAGGAGGCAACCAATCAAAGTGCTCCTCTCACTTTGATGTTTCTCTCTCTTTTTCTCTTCTCTTCCACATTCTCTAAAAATCAATGAAAACATATTCTCAGGTGAGGATAAAAAAAAAAGAGGGAAAGAAATGTCACACCTTGAAAATGCCTAAAGAAAGTTGTCATTTTTTCCGTGTTGATGAAAACACCTTGTTGGCTGTGGTGACTTGCAGTGGCTGCAGCAGTGGGGTAATGGGGCTGGTGGCTTCCCCTGATTAGCTTGGTCGCCTCCCACAAAAGGAGGCCAGACTGTGGCTTAGGCCCGCTCCCCAATGGGAGCAGGCAGCAGGCCTAACCCATCAGTAGGGCACACTCTGAGGGCTCCCAATATGTGAGAGGGGGCAGGCTGGGCTGAGGACCCACTCTACCCCCAGTGCACAAATTTCATGCACCAGACCCCTAGTTAATATATAACACTGTATAAGTTTGAAGTGTACAACATATTGTTTATATATAGCAATATAGTTGAATTTTAATATCCGAGAATGTTGATGATGTGGAATAAATGGGAAGAAAACCTGAGATAAAATTACTTAAGTAGAATTATTATTATATTTTTGTTAATACATGTATATGAGATACTCAAAAAGTGATTATCTCAAAAAATGGGATAATAGATCATGCTTTACATCTTCTTAACTTAAATTTGTCAAAACTAGTTTATATTACACTTCAAATCAAGAAAATGTGTTATTTCAACACATTTTATTTAAAGAAATTCTTTCTGATATTTTTTCTGAATTTCTAAGCCAGTAGAATCATTAGATAAATTTATTGATGCATATGAGCTGAAATTAAGAAAATTTCCAAATAATTTATCAATGTCAACATGGAAATATTGAGTGATTTGGAACAAAGATATCATCTTACATAAAATTTTAAGTAAGATATTATGATTAAAAAAACACACAGCAATGTCATTAATGCAATATGAACTTCAGGGAAGAGCACAGTGGCTATAATTTGTTACCAATGTATTACTGAAACAAATTATTTGCTTTAAATCTTTTAACATTATTGTTATACTAGGGGCCCAGTGCACAAAAATTTGTGCACTCGGGAGGTCCCTCAGCCTGGCTTGTGCCCTCTCGCAGTCTGGGACCCCTCAGCGGATGTCCACGTGCTGGCATGCCTGGATGAGGGGCTGATGGCTGTTTGCAGGCTGGCCAAGCCCCCCAGTGTGAACCCTCACCCCATTGGGGTGTGGCCAGCCTGGGTGCAGAGCTGAGTGCCGTTTTCAGTCTGCCCACAGCTCCCATTGACCCAACGACCCAGCAAGACTGGCTGGAATCAGGTTTCTGGGGTTTATTTATCTTTTAAAATTGAAACACTGTTGCTTTAAGCCAAGGCCTAGGCAGGTAATGAAGCCTCCTGTTTGTTTCAGCTCTGTGGCTTCTATAATTGCAACTATGTTGCCGTGAGCAGAGAGAGGCATAGCCGGCCTAGGCAGACAGTTTACTCCTGGTGCAATGGAAGCCTCCTGTTTGATCTAGTTCTATGGTGTTTGGCCTCCATCTTGGCTGGGTTAATTTGCATACAGCCACTCTGATTGGCTGGTGGGCATGGCTTAGGTGTCCTAGAGAAACGGTCAATTTCAATATTACTCTTTTATTAGAGTAGATAACTACTGATATTGAATTTTCCTCCACAGATTAGCTGATTTATACTAGTAAGCTGGCATTCAGTACTGTACATAGTAAATATTTGTATTTTATTTGTGCACATATGGGTACATTTCTTTAATTCCAAGAAAGTTCCAGCTGTTCTTTTCTTATATGTATATATAACACCCAACTGCTCCTCATTCATTTGGAACATCCTCTAGTCTTTAACCTTTTACTGGTATTTTACTCTTCAATTAATATGCCCAGTCATACATTAGAAATATGTTAAAACTATAATTAAATGTCTTGAATGAAAACTTATAACACCACATATTTTTTTCCTGTGGAAGACTTTAATTAATTAAAGTCTGAAAATAGTAAATGATAATAAACATTTTTATATTATTAAAATTCTCCTGTTTTATATATTAGAGAGAGGTATAGTTTGAGATAATGTTAGTAGTTAAAAACTACTTAAAAAGTATTGGATTCTTACTATAACCCTAACATAGAATTAAGCATACTTCTCAATTCTTTATCCATTTTTCACAATAATATTGTACTAATACTATGGACCAAGCAATGTTGTAGATTTAATAGAAAGAAAATGAAGAATAAATTAATCCAGTAGTTATAATAAAATATAGACAGTACTATGACAAGAAAGTACTGTTGATATTGAAATACATACTAAGAGTACTAAATCTTGTTGAAGATATTAGGGCAGTTAAAAAATACATGATATTAAGCTGAGACTCAAAAAATGAGAATGAGTAAAGTATGCAAAGAGGGAAATAGTCATATTATTCCAGGTTTCTGGTAGAATAGCAGGGCACATGTGAAGAGTCAGAGGCATCTCAGTATAAAATCACAGTGGAGTGGACTCTTTAAGTGCCTCATTACATGGCTTTTGTTTTTTTAGCTTCTACCAAATTGTAAACACCATGGGGTCAGGTGACATACCTATTTTGCTTTCTCCTATATTCCCAAGATTAAGCTGGGTTCCTGGCACACAGCAGTAGCCAAATGATTATTTGTGGGGAAAAAATGAGGGAGGATCGGAAAGACATGAGGCTGAAGACAAACTTTGCACCCATCACAGAGATTTGAATGCTGATCTTCATAAAAATTGACCTTTTACAGTTGACAAAACTGGCTCAGCTTTTAAAACAGTGCTAAAATTCAAAAGGTGGATATATGGGAAAATGAGTGGAACAATTCACTTCTATTCAAAGCCAGTGTGGTTCCCAAAATACATGCTGACTGAAGGGAACAGCATAGGCCTAGTTCTGATGCATGGGCCGGAAGATCAGGGAACATTTCCCTCCAGTCTCTACTCTATCAACCGAGCTATCCCCAAGTTCTGAAAAACGTTCACATCACTTGCCGAAACCCTGAAGTGAAGATAAAATAGTCATTCAGTAGCTAATATCCTACCTGTGTCGATTTTATTGATATTAATAACATCTGAGCATGTTTATGATGTGGACTTATAGGAATAAAGAGCAAGAAGTGTTTGCCCTGGCTGGGTGGCTCAGTTGGTTGGAATATCATCCCATAGGCCAAAACCTTCCAGGTGTGATTCCCTTGTCTGGAAACATACCAAGGTTGCTGATTTCACCTCCAGTCCGGATGTGTACAAGAGGCAATGGATTAATATTTCTCTTTCACATAGATATTCTCTCTCCCTCTCTCTCTCTCTCTCTCTCTCTCTCTTTCTTTCTTCCTCCCCCCCTCCCCTACCTCTTTCTCTAAATTCAATAAACATTATCTTTGGTTGAGGATAAAAAATACAACCACCACCACAACACACACACACACACACACATATCAGCGTTTAAAACCCCAGCCTAATTCTTGCAACATTAACAGCTATTTCTTATAAATTAAATGTAGCATCATTAAGTCTTCCTATAATTCTTCTGTTTTTCCCCTAATTACCAAAACTAATAAACATTAATAATATAAATCCCTTAGTAAATATTATAAGCTTTAAATAGGGCTACTATGTCATAAATGGACAAATATCTGCTTTATCAAGAAGTTGGAAATTATAAAAAAATTTACATAAAAATTCATATAAGACTAAAATAAGTATTTTATTTTTCAGCTTAAGAATTTAAAAAATGCACAAATGACATTGATGCACTGTAAACCCTTATTACTGTACACTGAACTGGGGAGTTATCTGGGACCTGAGCTTTGGCTAGCAATTGAAGAGCAAGCAATCTACTTGGTTGGGTTCTAATATATTTTTTTTAAAAAGGGGAAAGAAAATAAAACAAAAAACTAAGTAAACCAGCAATTTCTTTTTCTGAAGCTCATTTCATTACCTGGCCTTCTGAGGCAGAAAAGTGGATGTAAGTGAATGCTGTGAGGCTTAGCACGAAGAGGAACTTAGGAATGTTGTGTGTTATGACAAGAAAATCTGGTCAAGGGAAAAAAATGGAGACCTATCTAACATGTGTTGTAATACTTTAAGCAATAAAACAAAATTTATTTTAAAAAAAAGAAAATCTGGGAATGTGGCAGAAATCAAAATGCTCTTAGTGGTACAATAAAACAACCTATAAACATCACACTGTAAAAGTAAGCTGTCTTACATTCACTGAGTGTAATGATGCTAAATGCAGAACACTGACAGCTTAGGCAGGTCTCAAAAAAATAAATAAAAGTAAAAAGATAATTAGTCTGAAAGGTAGTCATTTTAACTGAAAAGAAATACATAAACCTTACCTTTAACATGGAGAATTGCAGGTTAATTTGCTATTTCTCAAAAATATATCTAAACTAATAAAAGCGGAATAGTAAAATTAACCGTCCCTTCGGGACGCCTACAGCCAATCAGAGTGGCTGTATGCAAATTAGCGCAGCCAAGATGGTGGAGGCCCACTGCAAACTGGTCCCTTTTGAGGAGCAGGGTGGGAGGAGCAAGCAGACCCCCATGCTGCGGCCTGGAAATAGACAAATCGATGAGGGTACGCACAGGCAGAAACTTAGCCTCGGTGACCTGAGGTCGGTTCCAGGCCATGGTGGTAGCCGCAGGTTTGGGGAGCAGGCTGGCTGATAGCCCCCGCCCCTATGGCTGAGGCCTGGGAAGAGACTGTTGGCAGGAGAAGTACTTAGCGCCCTGCATGCCTGGGGAGGGTGCAGGTTGGGCTGAGGGAACTCCCCACCTGCCCTCCCCCTCTCCCACCTACCCATGCACGAATTTCGTGCACCGGGCCTCTAGTATATATATATCCTTCTTTGCTTGGGGTGCATGTGTGTATGAAGTATTGTGTGTGTGATGTTAGTTCTACAAGAGGAAGCTGTGTAGACCAGCAGATAGATAACATAAAAAATAGAAAAGAGCCCAGCCAGTGTGAGTCAGTGGCTGAACATCAACCTATGAACCAGGAGATCATGGTTTGATTCCCTCTCAAGGCACATGCTCAGGTTGCAGGCTCAATCCCCAGTGTGGGGCAGGCAGAAGGCAGCCAATCAATGCTTCTCTCTCATCATTGATGTTTCCAACCCTCCCCGCTCCCTTCCTCTCTAAAATCAGTAACAATATATTTTTTAAAAATAGAAGAGAGTGAAGAAGGCTGTTTTCTAATTGATAATCCAGGGCTTCATTAAAGCATTAGATTGTCTGAATATGTGATAGCTTCCCCCCCTCTAATCATGATAGATGTTTCGATCCTCAGTGACTTTCATGGTGGCAAAAAGGTACATGAAAATCTCAGGCAAGGTGCATGAGCATTCTGCAGCAAGCACGATGCCACCTGCACCGTGAAGGCTCCTGGGCTATACTGCTCTTCACAGCGAAAGCAATGACTGGGTGTTTACCTGCAGCTAGTACTCCAGTGTAAGTGGGAATTGACCTTTGGAATTTCTGTCCCTGTTCTGGCTGACTTTCTTTGATGCTTGTGAGTTAATAGAGAGTGCCGCCCTGACTCTGTGGCTGTGTTTGAACTTAACACAAGCACAGTGCAGCTGGAACAAGACCAGGTTGGTCTGAGCAAAGAAACATCAAAGAGCAAAGAAGGAAAAATTAAGTGTGAAAGTAAGCCAGTGTTCATATAGTAGGTCTGGCAGGAAAGTTATTTTATGTAATGAAGTAGAAATAGACACAGTGTCAGAAAAATCACTAATCAGTAAGAAAATATAGTTTTCCAATTCAGGGCTAATACTCATGTATTATTCTAGAAGGGGGCATATGTTTTTATGTAAAACATTCTTCCTAAAATAAAAGGCTAAACTTACAGCAAAAAAGAAAAAAGTCATAAGGACCCAAGCAAATTTTCTTAAAGAACTTAGAGAATTCCTTTAAAAAATGCAGTAATGTTTGTCATTGCATTATATTAAATTGCAAATAAACTTTGTAATTAAAAAAAAAAAACCTACAACTTTGCCATCACTGCCTAAAGGAGGGCATTTCCTTTCCTTGTTTATTAATGTCTCCTGAAGTACTTTCCTTAGGTATTTAAGAAAAAAGTCTTTTTAAAATTGGCACTGGATATATATGGAAATTGGTCAGAGATCATTCCAGATAGCTGGAGTGAATGAACATTCTTATTGCCTGGTGGTATAGTTATAATAACCAATTTATATAATTAGATCTCGGGCTTCTTCTACCATCCAAAGACTATAATCTTTAGAATTTGTACAAAGTTCTTTCTGAAACAATTTTTCTTGGCCAATGATTCATTCAGTGCAGAGAATAAAGGCCAAAAGTATACCTAAAATTATACCAAAGATTTTACATTAAATAAAAAATTAAAAAAAAGACATATAAGAAAACTTACAATTTCATCACATGGTGCATTCTAATGTGGAGGAAATACACAAGGTGATATAGAGCAATTGGTGGGTGATCTTCAGTTTAGAATGAGTGGCCAAGGACTGGGTTTCTGAGAAAGCTAAAATTAATTTGAGGTTGAAGAATAAGGAAACAGCCCTTGCTGGTACTGCTCAATGGTTAGAGTGTGTCCAAGGCCCTGAAGGGTGGCAAGTTCGAGTCCCTGTCAAGGGTTAGGGTTAGGGTTACTTTTCTCCCTCGAAACTGTATTTTGTGGCAAGCCTGAAACTATTATAAAACAAGCGTTCACTTTTTCTATCCGCTGCTACTTACCTTTCCCCCAGTACTCTACCTTCACAGACAACCCTCCACTATCATTGCACAGATAGGAAATAGAGTTGGGAAAATTAGTTAGTATTATAGAAAAATAACATAAAGATAGAGGGAGCATCGGAGAATGCAATACTTCTTTACTGAGAAGTTAGAATAGGCTAGCTTTAAGAGAGTATTGAAAATAAAATATCCCAGAAAACCTCATCCAGAAAAAAAAAAAAAACCTGAAATTGCAGGTCTTGTAGCCCAGAACTCAGGTAAAAAAAAGTGGAGATGTTAACGATCAGAAGCTTGGGAGTGTAATAACAGAATAATGCCTTCCCCACCAAGGATGTGTACATCCTGATCTTTGGAGTCTGAATGTGTCATGAGGCAGCAAGGGAGAATGAAGCTTGGAAATAACACTAAGGTTGTTGATCAGCTGATGTAGAGATTATCCTCTGTTCCCTGGGTGGGTCCAATGTCATCCCAAGGGTCCTTGCAATTGGAAGATGGAGGTAGAAGAGGAAAACCCAGGGAGAGGTAGCCTGAAAAAGACTCACCCCAACATTGCTGGCTTTGAAGGGGGCCATGAGCCAAGCAATGCAGATGGTGTCTAGAAACTGGAAAAGGCAAGGGAGAGGGTTCTCCCACAGAGCCTCCCAAGGGAAGCACTGCCTGCCAATGCTTTGATTTGTAGCTCAATGAGACCCACTTGGACTTGCGCCCTCTAGAACTGTATGATTTTTAAACATTGCATTGTAAGTCACTAAGGTTGCACTAATTTGTTTCAGCAATAGGAAGCAAGCGAATGGGGAGGAGAGCAGGAAACCCAGACTATACAGAGTCAGACAGGCAAGTTGGAAAGATGCAGCAAGAACCGCCTAAGGACTTTGAAATGCATGCAGAGTGCAGTAGGAAGGCATGGGTGGTTTCAAAGGGAAGTAAGCTCCGTCTGCTCTGTGGAGAATGGGTTGTAGGCATGCCCGGAGGCTAGCAGCTAGTACAAGTATGCAGGTAGAAGAGAGAAGGGGCCCAGGAAGAGATGAGGAATCGATATAGAACAAAATACCGGAAAGCCAAGCCATATGTTACCATTAGCTATTTTGGGTGGTAACATGACAGATGATTTATCTGTTTTCTTTTTTTCTGTTCTGTTTTACAAGTTTCATTTATTGGGCACATTTTACATGGCAATTTTTTAAAAAAAAAAAACAACCAATAAATGGCATACCCTATGGAGAATAAATCAACTACAGATATAAAATATTATTTCCTATCCTATAAAGAAAGGAGACAATGAGTGACTCAAAATGTAAAGAAACACAGAAACCATGGGAAGATCACACAGTTTTGCCTTCATCTTGGCAGGTACAAATATAAGTTAGGCACTAAGATATTTATAGTGTGCACCTGCAAACTCAGGTAAACTGATTTTTTTCTTGACATCATTTCTGAGGTATTTTATGTAAGAGAATTTATAAAAGAAACTGTACTTCCAGATTATTCAATAATTGCTATTTTGCTAAGCATAATGTATTATTAAACCAGTATTGTGCGTATTCAGTAAAACAGAAATATCTAATCAAAGTTTAAAGATAATTATTTTAAACCTATACTCAAAGGACAGTTCAGTAACTGTCTCGAGAAGTTTTGTTTTGTTTCTTTCTCTCATCCTAAGATTACTTTACACACGGTCACTTGAGTTTTCCCAGACTTTAATTTGGCCGTACAGAAAAAGCCCAGGACGTTGGAGGACTCATTTTGATCAGGCATTTTGCATCGTGTAGAGATGGCTTAAGGAGAAACCAGTAGCAACCAAAGCTCTGTGTGTTTATGGTGTTCTTTCTTTAATAAAGTGGTAGCTACCGTCAAAACCAGAGCCTCAGACAGATGTGATTTCACAACCAGAAACCTCTCATGGCATGATTTGAATCGGATAGCAGCTACGCGGAGGCACTCTCTGAGTGCTGAGGGTTTCCATGTTCTTTCTAGGATGGAGCACAATCCAACCTTAAGTCAGACCACCCAGGGTCTGAATTAGAATGAGCCACTTAATAAAATGCACTCTCACCTGCTGGCTTAAAGACTGATACTCCCAAAGAGGGCCTGGGGTAGAGGGGTCTAAACATTGATTTTCTATTCAGGGCTCCAAAGCACTGCTGCAATCTCCCTTTCATTTTGTGGCAACTTATTTTTAAGAAATAACCAGGTTTGACCTCCAGTCAATCCGGATATTAGAATATGAACAAGTAGACTTCAACTGCTACAGAATGGGAGTATTGCTGTGACTCTTCTCACAGCTTGAATGCCCTGAAAATACTGGAAGAAAGACAGCCCCACCATATCCAGGAGAAAAGACCATGTAAATGAATCATGTCATATCCACTATAGGTAAGGACTCTTGATTTAAACCTTATAAATAGTATCTTTCCAAAACACGTTTACAATTATGTCTTTAAAACCAAAAATATTAGGACAAAATGGCTTCTCACAAACAGAACAAATGAGTTGTTGTAAATCCCACTGGTTTCCATGGCACGGATACGTGTAACATTCAGACTTCAAAAGAGAGCATGTGTCCCTCAGAGAGGCTGCTTACTTGCGAAGAAATTGAAAAGGAGATAGTATATGCTAACAATTCTAGAAGTTCCTGTATCTGAAGCTCCTGAGATAAGCTCTTGACTCTCTATACTGATGTCTGCATTGTCTCAATGACATTATGGTTTACTGCTTGGAGAAGCAAAATGTTTAGGATGATAAGATATTTGTTGTCTACTTTTTGGGTTTGTGATTTTTCTCTAGCAATGGCAAGACTTCTAGTTTATATTGAATAGTTTGCCGGGATGTACTCCTGACATTTTCTATTTAAAAATCTAAATAAAGTTTCCGAGAATAAAATTTTGACATTGGGGTTTGTGTTGAGTCCCATGAAAGTGATTGCACTGAAAATTTTTCTTATCAATACAATTAGGCCTAGATATTCAGGTCCTTAAAACTATAGATTCCTTAGAAGACTGATTGGAGAATTCACTCTGGGGAGGATCGAAGATTCCTGAACAAAACCAAATTTAGAAATACAGAGGCTATTTTAGGACCCACTTCACTTTAAGGTTGTGGTTACTTGAAACATCAATGAAATGTTTTCTATCTCTGGGACAGTAATAAAGCACTTTCTTAAGTTTACAAGTTAAGAAATTGCTTAATGTTTATAAACTCTATGCTTAACAATGAACAGCATTTGTCTGCTTTTAGGGAGCATAATATTTTGGTACTTTCTACTTATTAGATAAGGCGTACCCCAGTAGATCTATTATTTGTGGTCATTTTGCTTGACCATGAAGTCACAGTCCATCCAAGTGCCTGTTAGTCTAATATTATTTTAGTCTACAGTAGCAGGCAGTTACTCTACCTTACTCCCGAAAATTATGTTGGTGGATACTCTCTGTAGCAAACTCTACTGTTCTTCACAAAGACTTTCAATGATAGGAGAAAGGGTTACATTTTCTCTTTTAATCTATTAACCTGCAGTGAGGCATGAGACTCTCCTTGCCCAATAGTATGTGAGCAGAAACAGTTGGCAGCTCCTTTAAGCCAGTATGCAGTTGGTGTGTTCGTTTCCCCCACTTTCACAGCAACTAGCAATGTTTCAGATAGATGGAAGGAAACAGGCAGCCAACTTACAACTTATTCTGGACATGTATAAGGAATGAAACTTTACGTTCAGGCCACCTAAACGGTGCCTTCCTTGTGAAATAAGGTAACCTAGCCATTCTTGATCATAGTTTATAGGAAGGAGTCAAGTCTAAGAAGTCACCTCTGTACCAGATGTTCAAATTACAAAGGACTGATGAATTAACTTTCAATCAGCCAATCTCCAGAACTCAAGTTTATGTCTTCCACAGCGAGGGATAAGAGATGTAATTTTTACTCTTCTATTTTCCGAAACTCTTTCTTGGAATGCGATGCTTTGAAAATCAGAGCTGCTTGGACTAAGGCATCAGCTTTGCATCCAGAGCCAATGTTGGGCTTTGAGGTCAGGCTAGGGCCTCCCTCCCTTTTCTGCCTGTGAGCATGACACAGGAAGAGGTAGTTCCGAAACTCCCATGCTGATGGTTCCAGATTGGTGGGGATGCATGCCAAATTTATGAAAGGGCTACACGCACTTGAATGGGGATATACCATTTGATTTTGTACATTTCTTTAGCCTCCATTAATGAGTTTATATTTCAGGTTGACCACCTTTGAGTAACAAACATAAAGGACAGAAAAAAAACAACACACAGTTGTGCTTTTCTTGATAATAATTGTATTAGAGTTGCCAAGTCCTACTTATCTTTCATTAAGGCATTTGCTTAGAAGACACTAAAGATATGTTGCTCTGATCACACTGTCAAATTGCAAGAGCATTTTAGTGCGGTGTGTAATATAAATGCATATTTACACAAATACGTTATTTTTGTTCACAAACTTCCTATGTTCGTGAATGTTTTTCAAATATACTTGCTTCAGATTTTAAGCATTTTACCTTTATGGCAAATCTTCAAGGCATTTCTTCAGTTAGTCAAGGATCATTGTATTTGTCTCGTTACTAATGTGCCTCTTCCACCACTAAAAAACAACTCTAAAAACCAGGTGCTTTTTTTAAAGCGTGTGTCTTGGTTGCGACATTTCAAAACAATTTCCAAAATATCTGCACTACATGTTGAGTTTCCTATTAAATGTATCAATTGCCTTCGAATCTATCATCATGTGAAAAGCCAGATTCTATGATAAACAATGTGTCTTGGGAAAATTAGGATAAATCTGTTCTTAGATTCTGAAAAAAAAAAAAACTATGCCAAAGAACAGCATGCTACAAACAATATTCCAAAACTCTGTTGCTGCCACATCCTTCTGTGTCAGTGTATGTGCTAAGGCCCCCGTGTTGGCTGAGGCCCAGCCCATGTGGGTGCTATCGCAAGCCTTGCACTCAGGAGCAACAGTGCATATGGGTGTGGGCTGTTCTTTCTGGTAGCAGAACCAGACTGACCCCCCACAACACATCGAGAAGCCTCCTGTCTGGATGCGTCTGTCTGTGGGGAGATTCCAGCTGGTCTATTTGCTATACATTGCCTGTTCTCATGTAAACAATGAAAACATTAAGGGAAATGCCCATGGAGTCTGACTAGCAAGCAATGGCTGCCTTGGCTACCCTACAAGGACAAAAGGATGAAGGTAAGAGAGAGCAGGAAGACGGGTGGCTGCAAGGGAAACAGCAAAGCAGGAAAGAAGTTGCAAGGGAGAAAATAGGGGTTGGGTAACAGCTAAAAGTGCAAGGGGAGCTTTATTCCTGAGAATATCTAATTGGTCAGAAGTAAATGGCAGCAATTATCAATTAGGCCTAACGACTAAAATATATCCTTGCAATCAGTGCAGAGATATTATTTTAGTAGTTATGCCTAATTAGGAATTGCTGGTATTTACTTTTCAAATTAGGAATTTGAATTCAGTATATGAACTCAGTGTACGAAATGAACGATGTAATCACTAAAAATGACTACAAAATAAATAGATCATCATCTTTTCCTCTCAGGTCATAGCCATCTAGGGCCAAAACAGTAAAAACTCAAAGATAGGCCTCATTTACAAAATGTCCAGAATTCCAAAACCCTCAATTCCTCCCCAGCCCGTTCAGGAAGTTCAAGGTAAGATTTTTGTATGCTCTCAAACATCCTTGTTTTTTTTGGCTCCAACAAACATGATCTTTGTGGCTCTATGTCTTCTGTTTCTTATCCTAATAATATAAGAATTATAAGAATCTTAAGAAAACTTCTTACAAAGAAACCTATCATTCCTGAAGTAGCATAGCCCAAGCTGTCTCGGCTACTTCCTTCCCATTGTTTGCTTCCGTGTATCCTAATTGGACCAATGTGGATATGGGGCAATGTCACGAGATAAAACTATGTGTAAAATTATCACCTTTCAGATATACTACACAGCAGCTTCTGTGAAGCTTGGATGCCCTTCTCTTAAATTAAAATTATTAAGGTGCCTTCAGACCTAAGTATATGAATGAAATATTAAACAATATTTTGACCCCAACTTCTAGAAGGTTCTATGTCAAGGCCCATGTATTCAGAAATCTGTACATTCCCATTTTTCTGAGCCCATCTCACTACTACACCTCCTAGCTTTAAAAGATGCTTCACTTAAAAACTTTAAATGAGGTCTAGCAGTTATCAATTCATTCCCATTGAACATTAATATTGCATTAACTATGGACACTCAACATGTGTTAACAGTGAATCCATTTTTTTTCCCATTATGTAAGGCATGCAATAGAGGTAGGTAAAGGATTGAATATGAATTCAGCACATTTGAATTGTGTATGTAGTGAATTCCAACCATATTGGCAGGGATTTAGAATGAAGTTTCTGTAGGTTCCCATTAAAAATTCAGGATATAGGGAAACTTGACCTTGCAAACCCTACTTCTGAGTTAAGACTGTGACCTTAACGGGAGATAAATGCTAAAATGTAGAACTCAGTGCACCTGTAAAGCATCTTAAAATGACACATGAGAGAGGTGCCAATATAACCTTAAAATTGATTGATTCCTTTTTTATTTTGTCACATATTCAGCACACTCAAAAGCTAATTATTAGTCTAAGCCACATTGGAATTTCAGACTCTAGGTTCTGGGTAATACATCCCACCATAGTAAAAAAGTAGCAAATCTGTTTTTTAATGCACAAACATAATATATTTTAAATCATAGTTACATAATCTTAATGCTGTAAGAGATGGTAGAGATCACATGGTTCTACTTTTCCCCACCTCACACATATACCAAAAAACAACAACGAAAAACCCACATTTTTGTTAATGTCTATTTGTGTATGTATCACTTTATATGTGAAGATTGACCTGTGTGGAAAGTAATATATATCTATAAGTGGCTAATATGTTGGTTGCAGGTAAAGAAAATTTTATGCCATTGGTGCCATTTTGCTAATTGAAGTATTTTTCAGACATTGTCTTTGGTTCTCGGTACATATTTTATAATTAGAATAATAACTAAAATGTTATGATATCATATACTTATGTATTTATAACTGCAGTTATTAAAACACAGTCTGAAATCTAAGACATTTAATGTTCAGTTAAATCATAAATATTTCCTATCCAGAAAGATCTGAAAAAAAAGTGTTTTAAAAATGAGAATTTACGGCAATGAAACATGTCAGTGACTAAGTTCATTGTAAGCAAGCTTTTCATTATATGAACATTTACCCAATTCCCGAATCAGAAATCTTCCCCTTTATTGTTGAAGACTGTAAGAGATTCTGAAATGTGATTCCAAATTTTGGTTGCTCTCAATCCTCTCATGCAAGACATTAGTGCTCGCATAATACTTTCTCATTATTCTTTCACTTTTCAAAGTCTAGACCTCTCTCTCCCCTGCCCTCCCCACCTTCCTCTCTTAAATCAATAAAAATATTTTAAAGGAAAAAAGGCAAGCCTGGCTGGAGTGGCTCAGTGGTTGTGCATAGACCTATAAATCAGGAGGTCACAGTTTGATTCCTGGTCAGGGCACATGTCCAAGTTGTAGGCTGAATCCTTTTTGTGAGGAGTGCAGGAGACAGCTGATCAATGATTCTCTCTAACCATTGATGTTTCTATCACTTTCTCTCTCTCCCTTCTGCTCTGAAATAATATCTAATCAAATAAAAGAGAAACATGCAAATTGACCTCCCCTATGCCCTAACCCATGCCCACCAGCCAATCACAGCAACATGCAAATTAACCCAACCAAGATGGCAGCTGACAGCCATGGAGCTGGAGCAAGCAGGGGGCTAGGTTGCCCTGGTTATGGAAGAAGCCAAGCTTCCCACCTGCCCTGGTTGGCTGTAGCCTCCACTCAAGGCAACAAAGTTTGAATTATAGAAGATAAATAAATCCCAGATACCTGCTTCCAGCCATCCTTGTTGGGAACTTGGGTCACTGGGGGTGGTGGCCAATCTGCCAAAAGCCATCAGCCCCTCACCCATGATGGCCAGGTACCCCAGCAGGGACCCCCACACAGAAGGGGCTGTGGCCAGCCTGCAAACAGCCATCAGCCCCTCACCAGGCTGGCCACACCCTCCTGAGGTGAAGATCACCAATGGGGGGCTTGGCCAGCCTGCCAACAGACATCAGCCCCTCACCCAGGCTGGTCAAGCACCCCAGAAGGACCTCCACCCTGATCTGGGATACCCTTCAGGGCAAACCAGCCAGCCCCAACCCATATACCAGGCCTCTATCCTATATAATAAAAGGGTAATATGCAAATTGACCCTAACAGCAGGACCATTGGGAATGACTGGTCACTATGACACACACTGACCACCAAGGGGCCGACGCTCAATGCAGGAGCTGCCGCCTGGTGGTCAGTGCACTCCCACTGGGGGAGCTCTGCTCAGCCACAAGCCAGGCTGATGGCTGCCAGTACAGCAGTGGTGGTGGGAGTCCCTCCCGCCTCCTCAGCAGCACTAAGGATGTCCAATAGTAGTTTAGGCCTGCTCCCCACTGGCAAGTGGACGGACATCCCCCGAGGGCTCCCGGGCTGGCAGAGATATGTCTGATTGCCAGCTTAGGCTCGATCCCCCGGGATGCAGGCCTATGCCAGCAGGTGGACATCCCCCAAGGGGTCCCTGACCGAGAGAGGGCACAGGCCTTTATGTAGGAACCTCCTGAATATGGTGCCCAACTCCAAAGGAAGAATGTAAAGGAAGGGACTCGGACATTGTTTGGGGAGTTATTGAGCAAGCAGGCAGTCAGCGACCACATAGGTAGTTACCTTCTCCCTCAAATCCTGGAGTGAAGATGTAAGTCATGCTACTCTCATCTTAACCCACGCCCACCTGCAAAGTCCATTGCTCAAGCCCATCAAATAGAGACATGGTTGCTCAAGTGTAGGGCATTCTTCCATAAAACACTAAAGTATAACTATGCATTCAATAATTTGAATCTCTCTGAAAATCATTCTTAGGTAAAATTTTTTAAATATATTTTTATTAATTTCAGAGAAAAAGGAGAAGGAGAGAGAGATAAAAACATCAGTGATGAGAGAGAATCATTGATTGGCTGCTTCCTGCACACCCCACACTGGGACTTGTGCCTGTATCCTGGGCATGTGCCCTGACCGGGAATTGAACAGTGACCTCCTGGTTCTCAGGTCAATGCTCAACCACTGAGCCATGTCACTGGGCAGTAACAATTTTAAAGTAATTAATTCTAGATGCTAACACCGACTATCTGTGGGTGCAATGAGATATTGCTAATATCCAGATATATTTTTGTACACACATACACTTTCCTCAATATGAATAGATGAGAGAGAAAGAAAATTAAATTAAAACCACTTACTAGTAATTACAGAGTAATAGCATGTCTGTTTTACAACACGTCTTAGCCAGTAAACTATCCTCAGCATTTGTATGCAGAGTGGCATTCAATTAAAATCTGTTCTCCAAACCATACTGCATGAAGATGCACCATTAAGCTATGCTAACCAGAACAGTAAGATCCTAAATCATCCATAACCCAGCATTCCAGCCTTGTTTTCATTACAATAATATGATAAACCAGAAAGCCCACAGTGCTTGATATGAATATATTGGCTATGACTATAAAGCAATCAACCCAAATCCATAAACTACATGTGACATCAATTTCATGTCCTTACTGTATTGTCACATCCGTAATGAGATTGCCAGCCATAGCTGGTGTTGCTCAGTGAATGGAGCATTGGCCTGCAGACTGAAGGGTCCTGGGTTTAATTGCAGTCAAGGGCACATGCCTCGGTTGCAGGCTCCCGACCCTGGTCAGGGGCATGTGGGAGGCAACCAATCGATGTGTCTCTCTCACATTGATGTTTCTCTCTATCTCTCCCTCTCCCTTCCATTCTCTCTAAAAATCAATGGAAAAAGTATCCTTGGGTGAAATTAAAGAAAAAAACGAGATTGCCAAACACATCATCACATGTTCTATTGAGAAAAACCATGATCCTTTCTGTGAATTTAGAACTAATACTAAGATGATTATATTGGGTTACATTATTACCTATTCTGGTTCTGCTGTGCCAGATAGCCTCACTATTATCAGTAACCTCCTTTCATTCAACTGTTCCATCTGCCCCCCAAAATAGGCTCCTTATTCTCAATATTATAACTACAAACTTTATATCCTTCTTTGCCTTTTAAAACTTTGATTTTTCAGAAGGGGTTTGCAATTCGAATAGTGTGTCTTTCATTTAAGGATGCTAGAGCAATAGCCATTCCTGCAAGATAAGTAAAACAGTTCAATAGTTAGAACTCCACAATGAGTACTTCAAACATTTCCTGGTCCTTCTAGAATTTATTTTGTTATATGGAGACAATAACGGGCAGAGAGAAAATGTTTTCAGTCATGGATGACATCCAGTTTAAACTACAAAATTAGAAGGACAACAAACCAAGTTAAGGGGGTTCTATTGATATGGCAGATAAAGGTAATCATCAAATAATTGTGTGCAAAGCTTCTTCAAAGACATAGAGATCTCAATAGAAAAGTGATGGGGAAATATGTTTTTCTGATCTAAATCTTTAAAGTTCTTTCATAGTTATGGTCATCTAAAGTTAATTAGAAAACAGTCATTTTTTATCATATGATATTATTCTTCCAACTTATAATTTATGTACAAGTGCATGGTAATAGTTATCCCTGGCATTTAAATATAATTTTTTTTCACAATTAGACATCTTTGGAACTGAGAATCTGTGCACAAGTGCCTTGTCAACCTGATTGGGACACTGAGACATTACTTTCACCTCTGTCTTCCCTCTTTCTTTAAGTTAGCAACCATTAATTTATCTAATTCTCCAAATAATACATAATATCATGTGTCATTATGAGAGATAATATGTAGATGACATGATTAATTAGCAAGTTATTTGGTTTTTAGTCTCATTGTTGCCCTTCAAGTTAGATTAAATTAAATCACATATGTACTGTATGCGTATTTACTTGTTTTAAATCTGAATATCAAGGAAAATAGAGGGCAAAAAAAATTTGTTACTATATTGCTAACGCTCTGAACAAAGATGGTGGTATCATGATCTTTCAATAACTAAAATTGGCAAGAGCATAAGAATGTCTTTTGCTTTCTTTATCTTCATTAGCAAAATGTTGGGATTTTGTTCTAAATAAAAAGCATAATATTGTTAGATTCTGGAAAATCATAGTTTGCCTTCACCACCACCTTCACCATCACCACCACCATCTCCACCATCACCACCACCAGCACTACCACCACCACCTCCACCATCATCACCATCACTATGCCCACCATCACCTCCACCATCACCACCACCACCACCACGCCACCCATCACCTCCACTACCACTACCACCACCACCACCACCACCA
>PVJC01019235.1:0-30449 GCA_004026665.1 Murina feae
TGGGAGACAGATTGTATTGTAATTAATTCTGAAGGGGGGGGGGCATGAAATGATTAGGAATTCAGATTTGGCTGTGGTGAATTTGGGCTGCCTCAAATTCATCTGCGTAGAGATGTGCTGGAGACTGGGAAATACTGTCTTCAGCACAGGAGAGACTGGCTGGAAGTCCAGATTTCAAAGTGTGGCAGGGTTGTCTTAGATATGTGTTAGGGGGAACTAGCCTCAGGAGAGGGCTTCTTATGAGAGAAAAAGGGAGGGGCAGCTTATCTGATTGGTTGGCTTAAAGAAGGAACTGAGCAGATGCAATCAGCAGGAGGTGGGGGTTGGGGGGAGGTGGCTTACCCCGTCTTGGTCCATCCCACCGAGGGCTGAGTGGTTCGAGGGACTGCAGTGGGTTGGTCTGTAGAGTGAACCACTGGGTGCGGTTTCCTATCAGCTTTGTCAGTAATAAAGCAAATGTTTTCACCTTCATCGGTCTCCTACAAATTCACCAGGGAGAAAGTGTTGATTACGGAAACCACTGCTAAACTCCCAACAATATTAATGTGTGTGTTGTTTGTTATAATTTTCCCTCCTCTGCATTCCAAGCAGGTGTAAGGTCTGTAGCTGTTCTTTTGCTCACCTTGTAAAGGTTGTCTGTGTGTGGGGTTCCCGGCACCAGAGCTTTGAGAGATGCGAGCAACAGGAGAGAGGAGAGATTCGGCCTGGGACTGAGAAGAGGGGGAACATCAGCAGGTTCCGGAGGACGGCTGTCTGGGCACTGCTCTGTGTCAACTTGCTGGGGAGGTGACATGTCCTCAAAGAGGGCCCTTGATCAGGATAGTTAGGAAGGCTGGACCCCAGACACAGGAGCACGAATTTTGTCAAAGATTCCTTTGCTCCAAGCAGCAAGGTCTTTGGACCTGAAGAGTTCATGTGGTCAGATCAGGGACCATCTCAACATTTAATTAGCCAGAACAAAGACCAATGGCTTTGCCTAAAGCAGCGGTTCTCAACCTGTGGGTCGAAACCCCTTTGGTAGTCTAATGACCCTTTCACAGGGGTCGCCTAAGACCACCCTGCATATCAGATATTTACAATTCATAACAGTAGCAAAATTACAGTTATGAAGTAGCAATGAAAATAACTTTATGGTTGGGGGTCACAACATGAGGAACTGTTTTAAAGGGCCAGAAGGTTGAGAACCATTGGCCTAGAGGGTCCTCCCAGGAGGAGCTGACATTGGCACATTCCTGAGTGGAAGGGGGCGTTGGGGCGGAGGGTGGCGACAGGATATTCAACAATTCCTGAGATTAATTTCCTGCCAGCTCGGTAGAATGAGGCCTCCTTGTTAGATTGAAGTTGATTTAAACAAGGTTACATGGTCACCAAAGTGTTACTTTCTTCACCTCAGATTTGGAAGACTAAGATTCATAACTCCAACAAAAGTTATGAACATTCGAGGTGCTGGGAGTAGTGAATGTGGGAATTCAGAGGGAGTGAAGCTAAGAAGTGTGAGCTAAGCCTGGACAATCTCAGATTTAGCGGTAGTGAAGAAAGCAGGGGCTGAAAAAGTGAAGTCAGCAAGCAAGCAAGAGAGGCTAAAAAGAAAGTTAACAGCATTAAATACTGCAGAGGTCAAGCAATGAAAGGTAGCCATCTGAGCTGGCATTTAGGGTGACCTTAGCAGAGAAGTGGAGGTGGAAGTGAATGCGAGGAATAAAGGTCACATTCTCAAGAAGAGTAGCAAGGGAAGGAGGGAAAGATCAGGGGTCATAGATCAAGGTGGCAGGAAGGTTTATTTTTAACTTAAGAGATTTTGGAACATGCCTCAAGGTTGAAGGGAAGAAGCTGATGGAACATATAGTGCTAGATTCAGAGGACAGGAACATTTGCACATGTTGAGGAACTAGCCCAGGCAGGAGGTAGGAATATGGTCCCAATGATCTCAGCCCTGTATTCGTGTCCTTGTACAATCCCGTCCCCTTAAGTGGAGGCTGGACTTATTGACTCACTGCTAGCAAAAAGAATGCAGAAGTGATGGTATGCCACTTCTGATATTTGGTTATAAAAGGACCGTGGCTTCCATCTTGGCCACAATTGTCTTTACTTTCCCTTAGCTCACTGCCCCTGGAGGCAATCAGCTGCTGTGTTGTCAGACAGCCTATGAAAAGGCCCACATGAGTGACCTTAGGAGAGCATTCTGTAGCCTCAGTCAGGCCTTGAGACCAATGCTGCCCCAGCCAATAGCTTGATTGCAATGTTATGAGAGACCTTGAAGAAGAGACACCCAACTAAATCACAGCCAGAGTCCATAAAACTGTAAGATAATAAATGCTTGTTAATTTAAGCCACTAAAGTTTGAATGCAGCAATAGATAAATAATAAGAAATAGATATGTTTGCATGCTTGAAAGGCAAAATATTGGAGGAAGCATGGCCAGTGGGAGATGCATGGACCAGTATTCTTAAGGGCTCAGCTGAGACTGGTTACAACAAAGCCAAAGCTACTGAGATAATGCGGTTGGGGAATTGTCCATGACCTACCTCAACATCCTGAAATAGAAGAGAAAGAGGTTGTTGAAATGACCAGGATTGGAAGAGTATATAATAGAGTTGAAAGCCAAACAGGCAAATTAGTTGAAGATGCTAGCAAGAGATAGGCTACAGGAAGGGAACAAGAGGTGGTTAAAAGGTCATGATTGGATGAGCGGAACACGATAGTTTCAATGAAACTGGTGAGCTAATGTGATGGGTGTAAGAGTGAGAGGAACCAAAAGGCCTTAGGTCTATGTTTAGGGGGGAGCAGTTCTTGCAAACCAGATAACTCAGGGTGTGCCCAAGGGTACAGTTTTCTAAAATTGAGTGCCCTCTGCCAACTCTTTCAATCTCGCTCGAGCCAGACTGAGCTCCCTCTGACCCATCACCATGAACACTATGCTTTAGCCTCAGAAGACTCCAATGGTTCTACACTTGTCACATATGCCTGGGTTGCCCTTCTTTCCATCCCCATCTTACCCTAACACATTCCTTTCAACCCCCAAGCTCCAGCTGATGTTCTGCTTCTTTTGTGAGGTCCTCACAAATGTTTCCAGTCTGAATTAATGTCTCCCCACCCCCAGCCCAGAAATGTACCTGTTACAGCCCTGTCATTTGCCATATGTTATCATTAGGTTGATATGATAGGGTTTCATGTTTTCTCCATTGGAAGGTACATCCTCAAAGGAGAGAGTGTGATCCAGGATCTTTATGCTCCTGATGTCCCCACCAGAGCGGCTGATTCACACTCAGTGCTCTCTGTATCGAGTTGGATAAAGTAGTTAAATAATAAGACTGAAAATGCTGAGCTGACAATACATCTCCTGAGGAACTCTGAGATGAAAAGGGCGGTGGGAAAGAGCTGTGAGTCACTGAGCACTTCATTCGTTGAACATGTGCCAACACTCACAACAACTACACAAGTGGATGTTGCATTGTTTGCAAAACTAAGACTTAAAGGTTCAGACACTTGGCCATGACTTTTGTCATTACTCTTCCCTAGGGTCTCAAGACTAAATTCCGTGAATATGTTGATCACTCTGATTTCCTCTCCAGTCCAGACTGTTCCCATGCTGAACTCTAGAACAGCAGTTGCCAACCGGTGGTCCGAGGACCACTGGTGGTCCATGAGGTCCGAAAGGTTGGTGACTGCTGGTTTAAGGAAACCTTTGGAGAAGTGGTCGCCAACTGGTGGTCCTCGAGGTCTGAACAGTTGGCGACCACTGCGCTAGACAATTCCCACCTGCCTATGCAGAATCCCTCATAGACCTCTCAGACTTCACCTAGTAAAAACCAAACTGGATCCTCCCCCAGATGTGTTGTTCCCGCAGTTGTCTTCATCCTAGTAAACGGTCAGTCCACCCTACAGTTAGGACTAAAAAACTTTGACTCCTTTATTTTATACATCCACTCCCAATTATTCTATCGGCACTTCCAGACTGCTCCACCATCCATGGGTGTCTAAATTCAACTCCTTGCTCCCCAGCTTCCAGCATCTGCTGGGAGCCACCAGCACCTCTCACCTGGGTTATCACAAGCTCCTCACAATCTCCCTGCTTCCACACCTGCCCTCTCCAGCCTATTCTCAGAGCAACAGCGAGCATCTCTTCAAATGTAAATCTGATCATTTCACTCTTCTGCTTAAAGCCAGCTAGTAACACCCCACCTCACAGTAAAAGCACAAATCCTGAAGACCTACCAGGCCCTGGGTGATTCTGTCTCCTGTGGGCCGCTGCTCTGATTTTTAAGAGAGCTTTTTCAGATAAAATTCACATACTATACAGTTTACCTAAAGTACAACTGTGTGGCTTTTAGCATATTCACAGAGTGGTGCTGCCAACATCTCAACAAGTTTGAGAACATGTTTATCATTTCATAAAGAAATCCTGCACTCCCTATCCATCACTCCCCCATCTTCCCTCTCCCAGCCCTAGGCAACCTGCTCTCCATAGAGTCACCTGCCACCATTCACTTGCCTGTAGTAGATATTGCCTTTAAACCCCTCTCATGTTTATCTCCTAATCCTGAAAACCCCTCCTCCACCCCTTCTCCATCTTCTTCCCCCACCCTCAGCTCCACCCCACACCTTGGCTTCCAAGTGCCTTCAATACTCCCAGCACACTCCCTTCTCGGGGCCTTTGCACTAGAGTTCCTTCCATCTGAAACCCACTCTCCCTGGATCTCTGCACTGCACAGCCAAAACCACTTATAGCCTGTTTGGTCTTTGTAAGTGTTATATGCTTTATACCCTTTCTTAAGCTTTCTGTGCCTCAGTCTCTTCATCTGCAAAATGGGAGTGATAATAATGGAACCTGTCTCATTAACTAGTCAATATATTGTTCCCCTCTTCATGTCTCTGCTCAGATGCCATCTTGTCACAGAAACCTTCCCTGACCTTCACACAAAACAGCACTCCCACCATTCCCTTACCCCCACATCCCACTTAATGTTTTCCATGTCACTGATCATTATAAATAATATATCACAATAGAATATATCTCTCTATATAAAAGCCTAAGCGACTGTAACAACCAGTTGACTGGTCGCTATGATGTGCACTGACCACCAGGGGACACTCGATGCAGGAGCTGCCCCCTAGTGGTCAGTGTGCTTCCACAGCCAACCTCTTGTGGCCGACCCAACCTCCCACGGTCCCTTCCCCGCCCCCTGTTTTCCTTCCCCTCCCCCAGCCAGCCAACCCTGATGGGCCCTGATTGGGACTGGGCTAGGTGGCCCCAATTGCCCCAATTGCAGGCCAGGCTGAGGAACCCCATCTGTGCACGAATAATAGTGCACAAAACTTTGTGCACTAGTGGGGGTCCCTCAGCCCAGCCTGTGCCCTCTCGTAGTCTGGGACCCCTCGGGGGATGTCCACCTGCTGGCATGCCTGGCCAGCCTGGGTGAGGGGCTGATGGCTGTTTGCAGGCTTGCCAAGCCCCCCAGTGGGGACCCTCACCCCATGGGGGTGTAGCCAGCCTGGGTGAGGGGCTGAGGGCCATTTTCAGGCTACCCACAGCACCTTCAGGGTTCGGGTCCCTGCTGGGGTGCCTGGCTGGAAGCAGGTATCTGGGATTTATTTAACTTCTATAATTGAAACTTTGTTGTCTTGGTCCCCCTCAGCACCCCCCTCCCTCAAAGCCTGGGTTGCCCCTGGCAACCCAAGGTCCCAGCCCAGCAGGTATCTGGGGTTTGTGTATCTTCTATATTTGAAACTTTGTAGGCTTGAATAGAGCTCAGGGCCCACAGGGCCCTGACTTCCTCCATTGCCCAGGGCAACTCCAGCTCCGTGGTTGCTGCCATCTTAGTTGAGTTAATTTGCATATTTGCTCCTGATTGGTTGTGGACATGGCTTGTGGGCGTGGCTTGTGGGTGTGATGGAGTGAGAGTTAATTTGCATATTTCTCTTTTATTAGATTAGATAGTGTATACTAGAGACCCAGTGCATAAATTCATGCACAGGTAGGGTCTGACTTCACACACCCCCATAGGGGCCAATAGGGCCAGGCTGGTGGGGGGGGAGTGGACATGGGTGGTTGGCCAGATGGCCTCATCCCCAATCGGGGTGGGGGCCTAATTGGGGGTGGGGCAGGCCAGGGGGAGGGGCCGCTCACCAATCAGGCTGGGCATCATTGCGACTGGTTGTCCAGTCGTTCTGGCATTCCAGTTGTTTGGCTTTTATATATATATATATATATATATATATATATATATATATATATATATATATATTCATACTAGTGGCCCAGTGCACAAAATTCGTGCACATTAAAAGGGGATTAATTAGAGGAAATATTTTAATATTGCTATTTGCCCTTTCTCTATAATAGAAGTGTCAGAGATTAAAGAAAATTAGTAAAACGTATATGAAAATCTTCCTCCTGTCAGAGTCTGGGGTACACCATGGAACCCAGAGTCAAGCCTTCAACCACCCACGTGCACCTCAAAATCGCTCAAGACCCAAACCTGGATGGCCCCCCTTCATTGGGCTAGATCCAGACGTGGCCGGTCCCACCCTGTCAAGCCCTGCTAGGTGGGGGTGTGCAGCCTCAGGTCCCCTGGGTGCCAGGGCAGGGGGCACAGCCTGAGGTCTCCCATCAAGCCCTGCTGGGTGGAGGGAGTGGCCAGTGATCCCCCAGCCTGGCGCCGGGGCAGAAGGCACAGCCTGAGGTCCCCTGGCCTGGTGCTGGGGTGGGGGGCATGGCCTGAGGTCCCCTGGCCCAGCACCAGGGCAGAGGGCACACCTTGAGGGCCCCCGTCAAGTCCTGCTGGGTGGGGGGCACAGCCCGAGGTCCCCTGGCCTGGCCCCAGGGAAGAGGGTACAGCCTGAGTTCCTCTGGCCTGGTGCCAGGGTGGGGGGCATGACCTGAGGTCTCCTGTCAAGCCCCATGCAGGAGGTGGGTGGGCGCACAGCCTCAGGTCCCTGCTGATTGCTCCTTAAGGCTCATTATGGGAACTTAGCCTCAGCTGTGGGTGCAAATTGACCAGAATGATGGTCAATTTGCATATTCCCTCTTTATTATATAGGATAGGTGATGTTATATAATATCATATATAGAATATAAGCTCTGGAGACTGGGGGTTATCACCATTGTACCCTTAGTACCTTAACAGCACCTAGAAAACACTCTATCAATATTGTTAAATAGACGGCAGAAATAGGATTTGAACATGAGTCTCTCAGACTCCAAAACCTAAATCCTCACCATTATACTCGGCAGATCCTAGAGAACAGGAAGGATTTGAACAGGTGGTAAAAGGCAAAAAGGTCTAATGCCAGTGTGATGGATGCTGAGATATGTTGTCCAGCTCTCAGGATGGGGCATTCCTTACCCAGCTGCCCAGAGTGTTGGCAGCCAGTGGCTGGCAGCTGCATCAGCTGAGTTTGCCCTGGCCTAGAGGGAGCCGCCTCACCCACGGCCCCTGGCCCCTTCCAGAGCAGCCTGTAGCCAATGATGCACTGGGTGTATACAGCCTGCCCAGACTCCAGGTTTAAAGGGCCATTCTGGTTCCAGAGCCACTGTGGCATCAGCAAAAACCTTTTTGCTGAAGTTCGACTTTTCCCCTCTGTCTATCCTGCTTCCCTCTCACCCCCTCAGGTGTTGATCTTGAGAGCACTCCCCAGTTAATTTGTATGCAAATCTCTATTGCAGAGCCTGTTGCCTGGAAACTCAACCCGGTGCTCAGAATAAACGATCGAATGGCTTTCCGGAAAGATATTCGGGTATTGGCCACATACCCAAATGAAAGCCACGCCAACAACATGATGAACCAACCCAACCTGTGTTGGAATGAGCCTGTCTCATCATAATCCTTTTAACAAAATGGAAAGGGAGAGGTTGTGCATCCAGCATGTGCGGCTCAGTGGTTGAGCATCAACTTATGAACAGGAGGTCACAGTTGGATTCCTAGTTAGGGCACATGCTTGGGTTGTGGGCTCGATCCCGTGTGGGAGAGAGAGCAGGCATGCAGGGGGCAGTGGATCAATGGTTCTCTCTCATAATTCATGCTTCTCTCTCTCCTTTCCTCTCTGAAATCAATAAAAAATATATTTAAAAAAAAAAAAAACAAAGGGAGAGAATGTGGTGTGCATGGCCATGATCACCCCCACAGCTCTGCAGCATCACTCATGTAAAAGCAGCTCTATTTCTTGGCCAAGCAGACCTGAGTTTGGGCTCCCAGTCTGGGCTGTGACCTAATCGTGCTGTGCCAAAGTACAATGACTCATGAGTCGTTGGCTCAATCAAAATTTCCTTAGTTATGTGCCCCATCCCCACCCCCAGGACAGTGGTTATGACACCTCCCCCTCTGGAGCAGGGCTGCTGAGTGCAAGGGAAAGGGGAAAGAGAAAGTGAGTCAGTCAAGAAGTGACAACCCCGAGGGGGCAGACATCTCCCTGCCTGGAGTCTAGAGAGGAACAGGCAGAATTATTCAAGTTACATTGGCCTGTCAACCTTTTAGTTGAATAGGAAAATAGAAGATGGTACCCACCCTTCCTAGTGTGGGAGCAGCTTGCGGGCAGGTATCTGTTCTAAGTAATAGTAACTGCCAAGGCTCAGAGGAGACTGTGCCTAGCTTCTGTCATGAGCACTTTTACATATTGACTAGTTAATGAGATAGGTACCATTATTATCACCCCCATTTTGCAGATGAAGAGACTGAGGCACAGAAAGCTTAAGAAAGGGTATAAAGCATATAACACTTACGAAGACCAAACAGGTTATAGGTGGTTTTGGCTGCTGTATTATACTGCTGGTGTGTAGGGCTGCAGTCAGTGCCTGGAGCTTCCTGGGATGCACTAACCACATACCACATCCCGCAGGAGCAAGCAGAGGAGAACTGCCCAACAGAGACCTGGGTTACGAAGGGTCCTCCTGCCTGGTGTCCAAGGGCTGTGTGCATCTCCCCCTGGCTTGATCCATGGCGTCCGCTTCCTTTTTGATGCATTCATTCTTTCCAGATTTTTTACTTTCTTTCCATTTGCGCACAAGAGAAGGCCTACTGGGGCGGAAACATCACACAAGAGTTACAGGAGAACAGTGGGTGCCGGGGTGCTGAGGGGCCGAGGTGCCGAGGAAGCCTCAAGTGTGGTGACTGTATTGTGGTTCCTGAGCTTCCTCCACGTAAGATCTCATCTTACATGACGCCCAGCAGGGCCAGCGGAGACACTCATCACTTCCTCCCTCAACAAAAGGTGCTAATAAAAGACACTTTTCTTCTTCTGGGCCATTTGGCCGCTGATGGTTTAGAACAAGATCTCTATAGACTCTGGTCATTTATTTGTGCTTTCAGAGTATGATTGTGTCTGTATCCCAAGCCCCAGTTCCTCCCAACACACAGCAGGACCTTACCTGTGTTTTCCCAAGGGCATCAATGGGTAGCTTTGCTTATTCCCAAGATACCTTCCCTGACCAAAAAGCAAGGCAATCACCTTCAGGTCCTGATTTTGGAGATATGAGAACATCTAGGTTTAGTGAGACCAATTTACTCAAGCTGTTTGCATTATCACCTCCTAAAGGAGACTTGTCAATATGCTTTTCCTAATCACCCTTCTCCCATGACATTATTGTATATAACGTAACTCAGGGCCACAAACCATTGTCATAGCTAAGATTTTTTTCACACACCCAATGTCACCTGTTGAGAACACAGCTAGAAGCAGTAGCTGAGTGCCCCAGCCTGCACTTTCTTCTTGTTGGGTGGTGATTGCCGACACCCGGCCCCAACACCACATTTCATGGTTGTATATAAACTCCCACCTACCTCTCAAAGTCAAACCTTAAGCCTGAAGCAATTTCATATCTTAAGTAATTACCCGAGAGAAATGAGTGCCTATGTCCCCCAAAGACCAGTACAAGAATGTTCGTATCTGCTTCATTCATAATAGACAAAAACTGGAAACAATCTAAGTGATCTATGATAAGGGAATAGTTTGATAAAACAGGCTGTATTCACACAATGGAATATCATCAGCAACAAAAAAAGGAAGAAACTACTGTTACACCTATCAACATGGATAAATTGCAAAAACATAATGTGAATAAAAGAAAACAGACACAAAAGAGCATTTCTGCATGATTCCATGTCTGTGAGCTTCAAGAATAGGCAAAATGAGCCCATGGTAATGGCCATGTTAGTAGTCAACTCTGGGAAGATTTAGAGGAAAATTTCCTTCTCTATCCTGGTCTGAGTGACAGTTACGCAACAGCTTAAAACGTGTGTTATTATATAAAAATTCTAACTGTACACTTAAGATGTGTGCACTTAACTATATTTTAAACAGGTCCTTGAAAGCTCCTAAAAACAAATTCAGCCAGGGGGTACCTGGTTAAGATGCAGAGACCTCCCTGGGATGGGGATGAGAAACAATCTTAGGTAATTCCGAGGCAAGTGGTCTTGGAACTAAACTCTAAGACATACTGACCAAGAGTTTCAGCAGAAGATAATTACAACTCCATTAGCTTCTGGGTGCATGTTCCCCTTCCATAAACTTACGGAATGTGGACTGAACAGAATACAGCAAAATGTTCCTGAAAAGCTGTGAGGAGTGCAACGGAAAGAAACCCTCGTGTCCCATCAGCTTAAATTGAATCCATGTGCAGACAAACTTGCCCCAGGATGAAGCTTGTGATGTTGGAGGCAAGGAAAAAGGCAGAGAAAGGGACCCTTTGACTGAACAGTTTTTAACTGTGGCAACTGAGTACTCTGGTTCCAGCACAGCCTAAATCACTGTGTGGAGGAGGATGGCAGAGAGTCATATTTGGACTCTGATACTATCTTTTCCTGCTGTGAGATGTGACTTTTGGTAAATTATTTAGCAACTCTGATCTTCAGTTCCCTCTATGTAAAATGGGAATAATAGACTTCACTTCATGGGGCTGTTGTAAGGATTAAAGGAGAGAAAGTATGTGTGGTCATTGTATTATATATAGGGTACGAAAAAAAAATCTTTGTCCTTCTACCCTCTTAAATTCTATAATCGGGGCTTATAATTTAGACTAACAGAAGACAGATAACAAGAAAAATACTAACAAAATGTTATTAACATGTGCACTGTATGTACATGTGGGAGTATCCAGTGATGAGTAACTCAAAGGGGTGGTTAAAACTTGGGCTTATATGACATCTTAACAAAAGAATAATATGCTTGTAGAGAAGTGACAAGAAAAGGACTTTGTGATTCCAGGGCAGCAAATTGTGGGAAGGAGAGATGGGGAAACTAATGGAAGGTAGGGCTAGTTAGTAAAGTTCATTATGTAGTGTCCTCTCGTGCCATCTCTGGGCTGATAAGGGTCTAGAGTTGTCTGCAGCGATTAACGTCTGTCCTTCCTGGTAGAGAGGGGAGGGGGACCCCTTTGGGAATTTCTATCCTGCTTTTAGGCAAATAGGGAGAGACAGAGAGCTTTTCTTGTATCTGCTTCTTCTCAATGGCTATCCCTCAAAATAATCCTACACCAAAGTGGCATATTTTGGGGTGGCATTTTCTGCTACCAATCATCCATATGTCTGGCATGCAGAAGGAGCTTGGTAAGTGTGGTTTTCTCCAATCTTTCCTGGAATTTAAATTTCTGTTTGCACTAGTTTCAGCCCCTTATTAACTCGTTGACTACTTATTGGGCACCTATTTGGGGTCAAACATTAGACCAAGGACTGGGGCTGGAGGGATAAATGAGATATGGACCCTTACGGTAGATGGGGTGAGCAAAATAATCTGGGAGTACAGATGATACTGGGGATGCCCTGCAGGCACACCCTCAGTTTCCAGGGATTATGGACAGCTTCTCAGAGGTCCCCCCAAGATGAGTTTAGCAGAATAAATAAATATTGCCAGAAAAGCAAGTCATAAGGATGATCAAAGGCCGGGGGTAAAGAGGCAATCTAACTGTGTAAACTTTCTGGGTTCTCTTTCATGGGGCACAATTAGTGAGAGATTGTCTGTGTCAGGCTCCGGGTTAGAAACCATGAGAAATATGAGGATGACTAAGATAGTCCATGTTCTCAGACTTGTCGTCTGAATTAAGCCCTCCCTAACCACTAGGGTGGTAGAAAGCCGGGGATGGGAATGACATACATAATTCATACATGTAGATGCTAACCAACTGCCAGTTCTTGGAGGAGAAGGAGGAGGTCTTGAGTGCCTTTATTATTTGTTCTTAGCACCTGATAATAGTCTCTGACCATGGCGGGGTCAGCAAGCAGTGCTGAGCGGCTAGGTCCAACCACTTCCATCACCCTCAAATTACATCATTTATGAGGTTCTGCTTCTTGAAAGTCAGTTGCCAGAAAACATTCATGAGTAACAGAAATCACACTCCATCTCAGGCCGATCAGCAGCAGCTTTTCCCACTTACTTAGACAGGATCCAAAGGCCACCATGTCACTCACCTTTTCAAGACAACTTGTGATTCTCTGGGAAACTGGGTAACTTCTCCAGGGCAATGAGAGTTGGTTCATGCTCACTGACATGTTAGTAAATGTTTAAAAAGGTTTCGGCACAGCCTAAATCACTGTGCAACGGAAGCCAGAGAAACATATTTAGACCCTACTATCCCCTCCTGTTGTGACTGTGTGACACACCAAGGAAAACGTGGGGGGAGGAGGGGAGGAGCCCTGATTTGATTGCCAATTTCTCTGGTGTAAATACTCCCACTGTGACCAATTTCAGGTTGCCAATGCGGTGTCACTAAATGTGGAACTGGGAAGAGATGTGCAGTCAGCTCTTGCAAGCAGAAAGACCCTACTCCAAATCATCACTGAGTCACACGCTACTTGGACCCTGAAAGATGACTTATCAGAATGATCTGCAGAAGTTACCTCAGTGGTGAATAACAGCATATTCTTAAAAGCCAAAAAGCAGTGTTTGAAACATCTTGAGCACGAGAGTGACATGAACTCAGAGCTGAGCCCAGGCCTCAGGAACCAGGGCTCTATTCTTCTCTGGACCGGTCTACCTTCTAGATCAGCTCCCATTTCTCCGCTGCCCAATCATTACCCTTCCATTCTCTGCCTGAGTAACTTCCTCAGGGAAGTCTTCCCAACACCGCACTCCCCACCCAAGTCAAATCCTCCCACCATGAGCTCTGCAAGTTTCACTGATCTCTCCTTCCTGGGCTTTATCACAGTTCAATGTTACATGTGGTTGGTGTGGTTATTCAATTTGTATTTCTCTCCTCCTAGACTGATTGACCAAGGGGCAGAGTCTGGTCACCTTCAAGTCCTCCTGAACACATGATAGGAGCTCAGCATATACTTGTGGGACAAAGAAGTGCTTGATGTGAAGAAGTGACTAGACCAAAAGAGCAGGGACACAAGGCAGAGGCCAGAACTACCTTTCTCTCGCTCATCTTCAGTCCATTACAAGGTTTTCAACCCCAGTGTCTATTCAACCACAGAGTCATCATCCAGCAGAGAAGAAAAATTTCCAGCTGTGATAAGGGGGCCATCTAACCATGGGCCTTACATGGCTTGAGTATAAATTAGATAAAGATCTCTCCCCTCTGGCCAGATGCCCCAAGGACCCCTGGGTTTGCCATAGGATGCTCTTTGGCAAAGGAAAATGCACTTCTTCCTCAGAGCACACAGCTTGGTGGGACTGACTTCCAGCCCGAGGTCTGTGCAGGGCACGAGCTGTGGAAGTGTTCACAGCAGCCATTTGGCTCAGCTTCCTCAGGAGCCAGACTTGCCTAGGAGCAGAGAGCTCCAGGCAGAGGGAATAGCAGTGCAGAGTCCCTAAGGCAGGGCTCAGCTTGGGCATGGAGAAATGGGAGGCTGGGGGGGCTGGGGTTCAGTGAAGGCAGGACCAAATGAAAGGGATGGTGTGTCAGAGAGGTGGTCAGCAGGGACCAGAAATGGAGGGGCTTTGAGTTAAGTGAAGGGCATACTTCAAATATATTTTTATTGATTTCAGAGAGAAAGGGAGAGGGAGAGAGATAGAAACGTCAATGATGAGAGAGAATCATTAATCTGCTGTCTCCCGCATGGCCCCTACTGAGGATCGAGCCCGCAATGCAGGCATGTGCCCTTGACTGGAATCAAACCCAGAAACCTTTGGTCCGCAGGCCAACAGAAGAGCTTATATTTTAAGTGTTTGTTGAATTACATGGAAGTCATAAAATTGGATAAAACAAGGTTTTTCATTTTTATTGTCATTACAAGTTTGGGGATCAGATCCTTTCCCAGGGAAGGCAGGGCCTGAGTCAAATTATATTGTGAATCCGCCCTCCCCTCCAGGTATAATCAGTTTACACTAAACATCAAGGATGGCCTTAAAGGGGTGGACATTTGTTACATGAATCTATCCCTTTTCCCTTCTTTTGGGATTATTCTTTTCCCCACTTCAGTCGTGTGATCCGAATGGGGGCTGCCATTCAAATCACACGACTTATAGGCCCTGATCTTGGCCACAATCCTGAGGTGGAAACTTGGCCCTAAATTGTGTGGATGGGGAAAAAAAGGGTAGGGGATTGACAGGGTGATCTGATTATAAATTCCTAATAGGGCAGGTCATGGCAAATAACTGCTTTAGTAAAAGAGTTATCTTTAACCTAAGCAAGCCCTGTCCATTGTTTCTGTGTGCACCTTTGAAATGCTTCTTGTCAGATCCCTCCTAAGACTTAACCCCCCTCAAAAGAACAAATCATCTTAACTATTTTATAATCTGATCCCTCCTGCTTCCCTACCCCTTCTTTCACCTTCACGTAATCTATCTTCACTTGATTTAAGCAATTAAGTAACCTACTTAAGCCCCCTCCTTAATTTTAAATTCATAAAAGAAACTGAATTTGAGATCTTGTTTCCCAGCACATACGGTCAGTCTGGCTCAAGTAAACATAAAAATTCTCTACATGTTTGGATTTTGTTTTTAATGTCCACAGCTAGAAGCTAAACCAGTCACAATTCTTTCCTAGGATTTTTTAAAAATATATTTTTATTGATTTCAGAGAAGAAGGGAGAGGAAGAGAGAGCTAGAAACATCAATGATGAGAGAGTATCGTTGATGAGCTGCCTCCTGCACACCCCCTAGTGGGGATCGAGCCTGCAACCCATGCACGGGTCCTTGACTGGAATCAAACCTGGGACCCTTCAGTCTGCAGGCGGACACTTCAGTCTGCAGCCAAACCAGGTAGGGCTTTCCTGGGATTTTTAAAATGTGGACCAGAAAGGCCTGAGTAACTTCTTCCTGGTTCATTCATTTAGTCGACATTTTTCCTTTTGGGAATGAGGACCTATTACAAACCTGTGCTTAGGTAAGAAGGATACAGCGGTAATAAAAGAAAAGAGCACAGTCCCTGCCTTCTCGGAGCTGACAATCCGATAGGAGGGACACTAGACTATACAATTCCCATGGTGCTTTGAGAACCTGTAACGGGGAATCGACCTGATGACATAGGTCAAGAATAGCCTCCCAGAGGGAGTGATGGCTGAGCGGAGATCCAGACATTGGAAATGGCACGTCAGACAAAGAAGTGGCAGGGGAAGCATGGTGAGCACAGGAAGAGAGGACAGTGTGGCGAGAGAAGGTGGGGGGATGTCTGGTGCCAGATGAGGGTGGAGGTACAGGAAGAGGCCATTATCCCTGTTGGGAATTGTGTTTGTTTCTAGTTATAGAGGCCTGAAATAGGATTGGCTTCAATAGGATAGAAATTTGTCATTTCTCACCTAAAAGTTGTCCTTAGATACAAAGTAGGCATCTTTCTTCCACACTCCTTCCACCATTTCTCTGCCATTTTTGGTGCTAGGCAACCTCTTCCAGTTGTCCTCATAGTCTCAAGATGACCATTGCAACACCAATTATCACACCCACATTCCAGGCAGAAGGAGAAGAAAGGCATAGGGCAAAAATGGCAAAACTTCCAGCTGAGTCAGCCTTCCGTCAAGAACTTTCCCTAGAAGCTCATCTTAATAACCTCTGCAAACATCTTTGTTCCTCCTTCCCCCACCCACCTCAGGCAGCAAGGAAAGCTGGAAAATGTAATCTCAGGTACACTGCCGCTTCCAATATGGGGATTCTATTAGCGAGAAAGAAGAGACGAGTTTCAGATGTCTTGAGATAACCAAGAGTAGCTGCTAGCTGGCATTTGGCCAACACTTTGGAGACAGGTCTGTGTTGGAGAATAAATGTATGAATCCTCTAAGCAGAGATGGTGATTAAAGCTGTGGCCATGAATGAGATCTCTGAGGGAGGGAGTAAGAGATCCTAGGAAAGAGCCTTTAAAAAAAAAAAGTAATCTTTCCATTTGAATTTAATTAACATGCAGGTTTTTTCTCTTCATAATATGGCTAGAGCTAACTCTTATTTTAACGTGGGTTTTTGAAATTATATAGTGCAATATATAGTTATCTGAAGTTTGACATTTTTTCCTTGGGTGTCAAGATGAAGTCATTTTTCTTTCTTTTCGGCGATGAATAAAATAGTGATGTGGGTAAAAAAAAAAGAAAAGAAAAGAAAAGAAACTCCAACATTTGATGGTCAGTAGGGGGCTGAACTCAACACAGAGACAGAGAAGGAGGGGGTGGGGTGGAAAGGGAAACTGGCTGTGGCACCACCATCATGGGAAGGACCCCAATCTGGGAGAGAGAAGAAAGCCTCCTTGCAGAGAGTTAGCGAGAGAAAGATTATGGGATGGAGAGAAGAGATGAGAGAGAAATGAATTGGCTGGTTCCCCTGCCCTTCCTGTGATTGAGTTGATGAACTTTCTTTCTGTTATATGAGACTTCCAATAAACCCCTCTAAGTCATTTTGATTCTATCCCTTTATAGTTTATTAATATAGGCAAATTGAGGCCTAAGAAGTGTAGAAAATAACTCCATCCACTGCGTCATGTGAAAAGAGGGAGCAGCCGCTATCTATAATAAGCCTAAATGCACTTTGCTGGGCCTAGTTTGGAGAGTCCTAAGTGTGAGTTCTCAAGGTCAGCTCTTGTGTCTTCCCAATGTGTGGCTCATAAATGGTCCCGTTCGTTTGAATGAGTAAATATTTGTGGAATGAGAACCACCGTGGCATGTTCATTGTTTCAGCACTCTTGAAGCCACTGGCTTGGTCAGAGTAGGGTTCATTTAGTCATTCACGTGGTCAGAGTGGGTTTGTTTAGTCATTCACTTCCCTTCTCCTCCTCCCCTCAGTCACTCTCTTAATGGTCCCAAAGCAGAAGCACCACATCATACATTTTCTAGTTACGATGACAAGTAGAACAATGGCAATAAAGATACAAAGATAAAGACTCATTGCTAATGATTGTGTTCTAACCACAATAGGTACCTCGGGGCAAGGGCAGCCTATATCCCCCCGAAAAAAAAAATGTTAATCATTATATAAATGACATTCCTGAATTTTCAAGGTGACGAATTGACTGATTATACAATAATTCACCACCTGACAAATAGAGCTTGTTGACTAAGCTCTCTAACCCTGTGCCTGAAAAGAAGAGCAAAATCAGATCTGGCCAAGAGGAAGAAGATTTTTTTTTAAGAAGATATTTTAAGTAGTAGTAAAAGGGTGAAAAATCTATTGTCCTTTTTTTTTTTTTTTTGTAGGGGATTGAGAATTGGTTTGAGAAGACAGATTGATAAATCATATCCCATTTCCCTAGGGACTTTATAAACAAGGATATGAAACACATCCTTTCTACAATCACATTGGCCATCACCAGCCATAAGCTTCTCCAAAGTTCCTTCTCCAATCCAACCCAATCATACACACAGAAACCATCAACTTCACCAGGGTTGGGAATAAACATGGAAAATAACCCAGCCCTCATCCATCACACTACAGGAGTGCCAGCGTGTTGACTCGAGCCAGTTTCAAGTAGCTAATGTATCATCTATCTCTATCTACTGTCTTAAGAAGAAGCTAGGCAAATGGGATGAAATAGGAAAAGTGAGCATTTAATTCAGGAAGGGAAACATCTAGTACTTTTCAAAAGGAAATATTTTTATCCAGGGAGAATTAGTCATGAACAAATGTTAAATTTCTCATTGGCTTAAGGTTGAATCTAACTGGTAGGTAATTGCCATGAGAGATTATCTGGTCTTAAAAAGTCTTATCGTCAGCACCATGCTTGGGTGACATGTCCCACATTTCGCCACTTTCAAGTCTTTGACAGCAGGGTTTTGGCATTCAACCCTTTTATATTTTCTCCTTAAGGGATATAAAACTGTTTGTTCTAGATCAGTCACTGAATTAAACAAAATTTCCTCTCTGAAGAAACCAACTTCCTCTCCCACAGAACTGAGGAATGAACCAACAGGTAGATAAATGGATGAATGTAGACAAAAGCTTACCAATACCAACTCATGGTGATTCCTACATCAGAGACACAGAGAAGGAATCCTTGCCATCAGATATAAATTTAGTGATCAGATGTTGTTCCAGGTGGCATTTTATGCCTACAGCTCAAACAATACTTATTGTTTCCTTTAACTTTACATATGTAATAGTAAAATACTGTCAGGGTAACAATACCAAGAAGTTTCTTTTAGGCATTTTTTTTACTTTATTTTAACAGAGGATAAACAGGAAGGAAAAACAGGAATTGAATCCCCTCGCATGTAGTCATGTGTTTCTGTTTCTCAGAGCCTCGGTTACAGGGAAGACACGAATGACATTTAGATGCAAGGCTAGTGACTTTGACTCGCAGTCTCTGGTGAAATAGGGTATTTCCACTTGGTAATCACTGCTCTAAAAATGGCAATAGTGTGTTGTCATTCTTCTGAACAGAACTCCAGCCCAAAGGAATTTCCCTGGGAGCCCTGCTTCAGCCATCTCCCGGGCCCCTGGGAACTGTTTGTCTGGTTTTCGCCCAGTTCTGAATGTGAGGTCATCACCATCACCCTTGCTATTCAGGGCACTGTCCCAGACACTGAGAAACAAAAGGGTAGGAGGTAGACATGGTGCCATCCATGAGGGAGCAGCGGGGACTCCAGGACACACAGTTAAGGAAGGGAGCAAGGCTTTGCTCATGAAGTAGGTGACTGGAGAGACCGGGAGTGTTTGAGGCAGCAGAAGATGGCCAACTTGAGACAATCTTCCTTTCGGCAAATTGATAGCAAAGCAAAAGTGGCAGATGACTCAGGAGTGTATTGGTGAAGCAACGAGGACCAAATGCATTTGTAGGGGAAGAAGGCAGTGAAGGAGGGGAGGCTGGGCTACATGAAAGAGGGAGAAAATAGCTAATGGAGTGAAGTGCAGTGGGAGACCAGAGGAAACCAAGATCAAGATGGAGGGGAAAAGCTGGGCTGCAAGAACGTTTCTTCCTTCAAGACCAGAGGTCAAGACAGAGACAGATTTTCAGGGAAGAGAGAAGCATAAGGAGTTCATACTGGAGATGGGCAGCCCTGGGACCCAGTGCTGGCATTGTGACTTGGAAGAAGTTAAAGGCCTCGCTAAGCTCTAGGTGTCATCATCTGCAAAACAGGGTTATTGATAGCACCTCGCAGCTGAAGCGTATTTGTCGCATCAGCCCAGTGCTTGTGGCTGCTGCATAACTGAGAGCAACTGTGATTATTTTGTTACTCATCTCAGGAAAGCAGGAGGCAAGGGCATATGCGGAAGAGAATGGTTTGGGTCCTTGGGGGAAGTGAGCCACCAGGGAAATACGACAGATACACAATCCGAGATGACCAGAAGGAAGGCCAAGAGGCAGTGAAGGACGAGCTGAGAGGTCAGAGGGCAGAATTTGGGGCAGTCTATTGGTAACTCTGGGACTTGAACTAGTAGGGCTCAGAAGCCTGGGGGTGCCATCCACATTGTTGAGTGTGGACGTTTTCATCCACATTGCACTGACATTCTCATTGTTGAAGGAAGCGGTAGATTTCAGCGTTACAGAGCCTGGTCTTTTGGTCGGAATTTGTACAACAAAGAACCACTTCAGTACCTTCATTCTCCTGTTGTGTCGAGGCTATTTCCAGCCCCCTCTCTGCCGCTATAGGAGGGACTCCTTGTTTCTCAAACATCAGCCTTAGAATCAGGCTCTCACCGTTGTTTTTTAGAGCCACTGTCTTTTCACAGGTAGGGAGGTGGGAGTGGAACTTCTGAAGGAAGAAAAAGCCAGTTATGGCGCTGTGCAATGGTCTATGGGGGAGACCAAACTACCAAATGCCTTTGAGAAGTTTCCGTCTACTGTTTGCTCATCATTTCATATTGACGACCTGAGTACCGACGAACAGGATTTCTCAGCATCAGCACTATTGACATTTGGGGCCAGATAGTTCTTTGTAGGGGGTGGGAGTCTGTCCGGTATATTGTGGGCTATTTAGTAACATTCATGGCCTCTACCTACGGCCTACTAGATACCAGTAGCAGCTCTCCCCACCCCCACCACTTGTGACACCAAAAACGTCTCCAGACATTGCCAGATGTCGGGGGGCAGGGGGTCTAGGGTAGTGATTCTCACCCATGGCTGAGAATCACTATCCTAGAAGGACAATGGTAATCCTCGAAATAAAACATCCTGGTACCTACGTCTCATCACTTTGAACTCAGCTTTGGGGATCTATCATCCTCCTAGCAATTCTCCAGGGACCTTGTTCCTCACCATCAGATCCCCCAGCTGTTACATCGCCCCCTCCACCCCTCAGCGAGGCAGAGCTGCATGATTGTAAAAAGTAAATCTGCAAAGCAAGAGCTACAGAAAGAGACAGGCATTTCATCGGCAACTCCTGTTTTTAAAGCCTGAACGCATCTACACTCTGGGAAGCCCATTTAGGACTGCTGATGCCAAATTATAAGCACAAACGTGCGAGGGTCCCTCTTGGGCTTTGGAAGGGCCTAAGGGAGGGCCTTGAATCTCAGGCTTCATCAGTTTCACCAGGAACTTGATTCTACTCACCAGGCAAACCTGATTCTCTGCTCAGTTTTCTTCTCTTGCCTGAACTATTTTTTCCCCAGAATGCTATGTCAGATGACTCCACGTATGACATCCAATGTGTTTTGCTCTTGTAAACAAAGACTCAAGACTCTCCCTTTTGCTCCTTCCCTCCGCCCAGAAGTGATTGAAGGTGAAACCACATTGCTTTCTCCCCCAAGAGGCGCGAAGTGACCAAGACCATGTGAAAGAAGCCATCTCAATCTTCATTTCCTAGGCTCTATGGAAAATGAAATTGTTCTACTTACTAAAATAGCCTTTCTTCACATTCTTGTGACTTACTAAAAAGGACAGTAACATTTCCAGTTGGTTCCATTTTGGTTTTGGCCAGGGTTTCTTCTGAACTGAGTTTCACTAACAACTTTGGTGACATTTCATCCTTCCTTCACTTCCTTTTTTTTTTTTTGCCCCCTGATGCCTCTGGGACTGAGGCTAAGGGACGTGCCACTCTTGTTGGCACAAGAGCTTCTCTTTCTGGTTAGGACTGGCTGAGACTTGATGCTCCCATAATGTCAGTAAGTCATGCTTTCCTTTTCAAAGCACTCTCCAAGTTACTCTCATTAATGCTCTATGTAAGAACCTCTTGTGAGTGCAACATAGACCAGGCTTACTTGAGAATCCAACGATAAACAGGGCCTGCCCTTTCCCACACAGAAGCTTACGGTCCAGTAGGAATGACACATAAGTATATTTAAACAATGACAATAATAATGCTGTGGTAATAATAATAATTTGAGTATGTACTATGTTGCTACACTGTTCAAGCACTTTACAAACATTAACTCATAATATATTGGGCAACCCACGATATTAGTTATAATGACAAATAACAAATAATGTTATCTGAGGCCATATCAATTACAGCTGTGGGGGAGAGCTGCCAGGAGAGTGCCGAGAACAGGAGAAATTTCAACTTGAAACCCCTGTGCTTGATACACGCATCACGCACACTTACTTCCTATCAACCCGTCATCCCTTCACACAATAGTGAAGGCTACTTACGATAAAAAATGCAGCCACAAAAGAATTGTTAAAACGGTACTTAAAACACAAAGATCACTTTAAGGAAGAGAAGGGAGAGCTGTGCGAAGGAATCTAGACAAAGAATATTTCTTATAATTGAAGTAAAAATCTAAGTGTCCTGGCAACTTGGGTATAATGAGTTTCATACTTTCAACTTCTCCTTAAAAAGCACATGCGCTTGCTCTAAACTCTAAGAAAACTGACAGGGTGAACCTTTAACCAAGAGGGTGGTGAGTGGCAGCAGAAATTGTTTCCCACAGATACAGGAAGGTCTTCTAGGCATCTGTTTCTGATGTTAAAGTATTGTCCTGTGATGGCATTTCTGTGGAAAGCTGAGAAGCTGAGAGTTCTGGCGTTTTACTTAGAAAGGGGTCACGAAAGAGTGCCTAGAGCAAAACTCTTCAAATCCCGTGTGCATCCCAATGACCTGAGGATTCTCATTCAGTTGGCCCAGGCTGGGGCCTGAGGTTCTGCATTTCTAACAGTGAAGAGGCAAGAGCTGAGAGCATCACCCTCACACAGGGACGGCTGGGTACCATCTCTAGAGTTCTGATATAGCAGTTCTGGTGTGGGGCCCAACACTTGGCATTTCTTTCTTTTAAAAACCACTTTATGAAGGTCTGATTGATATACCAAAAGATGTAGATATTTAATATATACAACCCAATGAGTTTGGAGATAAGTAGTTATCTGGGGACCCATCACCACCATAAACATGCCCATCACCTCCAAAAGTTTCCTCCTGCCCTCTTTCTTAATTATAATTTTTCTGCTAAAAGGAGTTTGCGTTCCTAAAAAGTTTCCAGGTGACATTATGCCACTGACACCCACCACCACCACCACCTCCACATTTTAAGATCCATTGGCTTAGAGCATTTCATAAGAACCTGAGTGGTCTCTCCTGGACTTTGCAGGAAAGTTGGGAGGCAGGAGTGGAGAATTCAAGATAAAACCAGCAACAGGGGCCTTCAAACCAGGTATTCTGTGGGCTTGGATAAAAAGGGATGGTGAAGATAAGGACGGCTAGCATTTGTTGACATTTTCTCTGTGCACCAAGCTAAGGGTGTAACTCACATTTTCTCCCTGGGCATCCGGCACAGGTGGCAGAGCTGGTGTGTGATGTGTAGCTGAGGAGCTGGATCTCAGGCCGGTGTGTGCCAGGAGGCAGCGTCCCATATCTGTGTGTAGTTGTGGTCTGCAGAGGTACCTGCAAGCAAGGCCAAGCCGGCCCCCAGGAAATACCTTTCGATCTGGACAAGCAGGCACTGCTGAGTTCTGCTTCTCAGGGCTTGCAGGAAACAACCCAAAGAATTGAGGGGCAGGTGTTGATAACCATGTCTCAACCACAAGAATACCTGAATATAGCACAGAGTTTACCAGCCCTGGTGCACATCAGAAGCCCTGGATGCCTGAGACCCATCTGGAGGGAGACATGTGTAAAAGCTCCTCAGACAAGACTGAGAACTGCTTGTATAGTTGTGATTTGGTGTAAGGTGAACAGGGGAGAAAACAAACTTATCAAACAAAATACCTGTTCCCAGAATGAATCTTGTGAGGGCTTGCCAAATTGGCCAGATTGGGTTCTGTGCTATTTATAGCCGTGGTTTTCCAATTTCAAATGCATGAGAGTCACCTGGAGGGTTTGCTACAGCAGATTTTGGGCCTCAACCCCAGAGTTTCTAATTTTGCAAGTCTGGGGTCAGCCAAAGAATTTGCATTTCTAACTCATTCCCAGGTGGTGCTGATTCTACTAGTTCCAGAATTTTACGTAGTTGCTTTGCTATGAAGACCTTAACTAGTGTCTACTTTGCCTCAGCTTTTTCTTTTTTGTTAACTAGAGAAAAAACATGAAAACATTGAAATCACCCATGATCTAATGATAAACCATAATAAGCAGCAGCTTTTCCCCCTGCACAATAGATATGTGCACAGATTTTCTTTCAGAAATAATGATGATCCTATGAAGAACATTTTGCATCAAGAAAGGTATTTATTAGTATGTAATCCATGTTTCAATGTCCCTTAGGTCAAAAACTACACAACATAGTTTGCTTTGAGTTTAGAGTGACAACAAAGTTTGTTTCTTTTGGTAACACCTTGAATGCTTTTAATAAAAGTCGTTTTAGAAAAGCCATATCAAGCTACTGAAATAAAAGTTAAAGAAGCGATAGCCAGGTTAACATGCTATTTAGGTTGAATTTTAGAGGTGTTGTTTTGGTAAAGCCTCTGAAGAAATGTTAAAAGTAGGATCTCTTTCAAGCTAGAGGGCTAGACCCCTAAATGTTTTATGTTTATAAACTCAGATCAAGAGACACTAAAGGCTTTCATTGTTTATAACCCTTTTCTCAATGGAGTAAAGTTGAGGAAAGTGAACAGCTGGATAGGAGAAGCTGGCTGGGGGATGGATAGAGGAATTGAGCAAAAAAAAACCAAACTCATGGACATGGAAAACAGTGTGGTGATTGCCAGAGGGAGGAAAGGAGAGGAAGCGGAAGGAGAAGATAGAGGGGATAAATGGTGATGGATGGTATAATTTTATTAACCAGTGTCACCCCCAATAAATTCAATAAAAAGAGGGGGGACAGAGTGGAGTGAACTTAGAATTTGCCCATCTCTCACACATGGGACAAGACCTACAGTAAAACAGAAAAATACAAATGAAGAGGCAAAAACTCCACAATGAGACAATAAAAATAATGAAAAGCTGATGCAACTGTTCTGAATAGTGAACTTGAAATTAAGTTCAGGAATCCCTTCTTAAGGGAGGGTGGCTGCAGGCAGTCTCCAAAGGCTCCTGTACTTGGTGGTAGGTCTTCAGCCACTGCTCCAGGTGAGCAGCCTCCTCACCCTCAGGGGTGTGTCCTCAAGGGCCATTCCTGCTGTCAGCCATTTGTCCCCCCAGCCCTCTCCTCACCAGACAGCCTTGGCCTCCCCACCACTCTGAGGCCCCCTGGGTCAGGGCCCAGACACACAGCCACAGGTCTTCCCTCCTGGCAGGAACGCACCAACAGACAGAGGGCAGTGTTCTCAGGCCTGGATGCGCCCCTGAGAAGGCCCCTGCAAGGGCTTCACCCCAGGGATTCTGATGTAATTGGTCTGAGGTGGGAACTAGGCAACAGTTTTGCTTTCTTTGGTTTTTAAACTAATTTTCCAATTACAGTTGATGTCCAATATTATATTAATTTCAGGTAGTATACAACATAGTAATTCGACATTTATATAACTTACGAAGTGATCACCTGGATAAATCTAGGACCCATCTGATACCCAACATAGTTATCACAATATTATTGACTGTATTCCCTGTGCTGCACTTTACATCCCCATGACGATTCTACAACTAACAATTTGTACTCCTGAATCCCTTCACCTTTTTTACGCATCTCCTCCCATTTGGCAACTGTCCAAACGTTCTTTGTAGCTGAGTTTGTTTCTGTTCTGCTTGTTTATTTTGTTTTGTAGATTCCACATTTAAGTGAAATCACCTGGCATTTGTTTTTCTCTGTCTGACTTATTTCACTTAGCATAATATTCTATATGTGCATCCATGTTGTTGCAGATGGCGAGATTTCACTCTTTTTTTTTTTTTTTTTTTTTTTTTTTTTTTTTTTTTTTTTTTTTTTTTTTTTTTTTTTTTTTTTTTTTTTTTTTTTTTTTTTTTTTTTTTTTTTTTTTTTTTTTTTTTTTTTTGTAGCTGGGTCATATGCTATTGTATATATGCTCCACTTCTTCTTTTCCCATTAGTCCATTGATGCACACTTAGGTTGCTTCCATATCTTGACTATCCTATCTAATAAAGAGGTAATATGCAAATTGGCCATTACCAACACACAAGATGGCCACCTTCATGTGAACACAAGATGACCAGCAGGGAAGGGCAGTTAAAAGGGACCAGGCCTGCAAGGGAGGGCAGTTGTGAGTGATTAGACCTACAGGAGAGGGTAGTTAGGAGTTACCAGGCCAGCAGGGGAGGGCAGTTAGAGGCAATCGGGCTGGCAGGGGAGCAGTTAGGCATTGATCAGGCTGGCAGGGGAGTGGTTAGGGGGTGATCAGGCTGGCAGGCAGAAGTGAATAGGGGCAATCAGGCAGGCAGGCAGGTGAACAGTTGGGAGCCAGCAGTCCTAGATTGTGAGAGGGATGTCCGACTGCCCATTTAGGCCCCATCCCAACAGGATCGAGCCTAAATGGGCAGTTGGACGTCCCTCAAGGGATCCCAGATTGGAGAAGGTGCAGTCTGGGCTGAGGAAATTTCATGCACCAGGCCTCTAGTAAATAATGCTGCAATGAACATATGGATGCATATGTCTTTTCAATTTAGTGTTTTGGGTTTCTTCAGATATATACCCAGAAGTGAAATTGCTGGGTCCCTCTTTGTATCTTGTTATAGCCTTTATTTTAAAATCTATTTTGTCTGGTATAAGTATTGCTACCTCTGCTTTTTGTTTGTTTGTTTGTTTCCATTTTCATGAAATATCTTTTCCATCCCTTTACTTTCAGCCTTTGGATCTCAAGTGAGTCTCTTGTAGACAGTATATGTAAGTGTCTTGTTTTGTTATCTATTCAACCACCCCACGCCTTATGATTGGATAATTTAATCCATTTGTATTTAAAGTAATTATTGACAGATGTGTATTTATTGCCATGTGATTATTCACATTTTTAATCTTTTTTTTCCTTATTCTTATAAGGACCTTTAACTTTTTTTGTAATACTAGTTTGTGGTGATGAACTTTTTAAGCTTTGTCTTATCTGGGAAGCCCTTGATCTGACCCTCAATTCTAAATGAGAATTTTGCTGGGTAGGTTTTGCTTGGTTGTAGCTCTTACTATTCATCACCAGATGCCCCTTCTCTGTTGCTCCTGTCCCGTGTTTAAGAAAGAAAAGGCAGCAGAATGACTCACGTCTCTGGTCATGGTTTTGAAAAGCACATACACTCTTCCTTCAGGCAGGGATGATGTAAAATAGTAAGTGTGCCCCTTCAGGAAACTCCATAACCAGAAGAGTGTTCGGTGTCCTCTGACTCTCAGCTCCTCTTTATCCTCACTGGATGACCTTGAACAGAACCCAATCTCTCTGAGTCTCAATTTCCTCATGGGTAAAATGGGAACAAGACCAGGTTTCCCTTGCATTTCCAAAGTAGAGCATTTCTACGAAAACTTTCATAAACTGAAATGGTGTAAAGTGAAGAAGCAATTGCTATTAATTTATACAGAAACATTTTTGAACATTCCCAGACCCAAAATTCGATGCACATCCAATGTCTTTATTTCCTTCACCACAATCAAAACACTTAATTACATCCAGTTTTACACTGAGCTCTCTTAGGCTTTTCTGATACCTTACGACACATCTTGCTGAGAAAATCAACCTAGATAAAATTCAGACACTCACAGACACAGTCAAAGCTATGGCAGCTGGGTGCTGAGATGCAGAGTGTGATTCCTGAAGAAGGAGGTTGGTGGTGCCACTCTCGCTGCTTGAGGTGCACCTTTTTTTTTTTTTTAAATAACAGCAAAAATCCTCTTCAGACTTCTTTTGGTTGGGAAAAACAGGTTCAGTACTGATGTAGGTTTTATGTAACATTAAAATGATAAAATGCGAACTTTAGCAAAGCATGGGAAGCCTATAATACATACTTATGTGTTGAAGAACGAATAACATATAAAAACCTAAAACATTGAATATGATGTAGGTATTCTTGATATTACTAGATAGAGCCCATTGGCCCTGAATCTTCAACGTTTCCCTCTCTGCTGGATCTTCTCCATCAACGTACCAATGTATTATTTCTCCTATGTTTAAAAAACTCTCTCAACCTGCTTCTTCCTCTAGCTTGAGCCCCATTTCTCTCTTCCATTTAAAACGAATGGCCTCATAACCCAGGTGGCCATCAATAGATGAGTGGATACAAAGCTGTGGTACATTTACACAATGGAATATTACTCCACCATAAAAAAAGAATGTATCTTACCATTTGCAACAATATGGATGGCCCTAGAGGGTATTATAGTCAGTGAAACAAGCCAGTCATGGAAAGACAAATACCACATAATTTCATTTATGTATGGAATCTAAAGAACAAAATAAACAAATAAAATTGAAACAGATTCATAGATACAGAGAACAGACTGATGGTTGCCAGAGAGGAGGGAGGCTGGGGGATGGGTGAAAAAGGTGAAGTGATCAAATTGGGCCTGGCTACATGGCTGAGTGGTTGATCATTGACCTATGAACCAGGAGGTCATGGTTTGATTCAGGTTGGGGCACATGCCCTGGTTGTGGGCTTGATCCCCAGTGTGGGGCACCCAGGAGGCAGCCAATCAATGATTCTCTCTCATCATTGATGTTTCTGTTCTCTTTCACTCTCCTTTCCTCTCTGAAGACAATAAAAATATTAATTAATTTTTTTTTCAAGTGATGACCCTGGCCAGGTAGATCCATTGGTTAGGGTGTCATCTTCTTTTTTTTTTTTAATATATTTTATTGATTTTTTTACGGAGAGGAAGGGAGAGGGACAGAGAGTTAGAAACATCAATGGGAGAGAAACATCAATCAGCTGCCTCTTGCACACCCCCTACTGGGGATGTGCCCACAACCCAGGTACATGCCCTTGACCAGAATCAAACCCGGGACCTTTCAGTCCCCAGGCCGACGCTCTATCCACTGAGCCAAACCGGTCAGGGCTAATTAATTAATTTTTAAAAAGAAGTACAAATTGGTAGTCACAAAACAGTCACAGGGATATAAAGTACAGCATGGAGAATATAGTTAATAATCTATACTAATAAAAGGGTAATATGCAAATTGGTCATGATGCCCTCATAGTCACAACTGGATATGCTAATTACTCGCAACCAGTATGCAAAATGACCACCACTCCAACACAATAAGAGAGGAATATGCTAATTAGCCCTAATATGCTAATCAGTCACGACCAGTATGCAAATTGACTATTACTCCAACACACAAGATGGCTTCCCCCATGTAGTCAAAGATGGCTGTCCCCATGTGGCCACAAGATGGCCACCACAAGTTGGCCTGCAGGGGAGGGCAGTTGGGGGGGGACTCAGGCCTGCAGGGGAGGGCAGTTGGAGGGGACCCAGGCCTGCAGGAAAGGGCAGTTGGGGGCAATTGGACTGGCAGGGGACAGTTAAGTGTCGATCAGGCAGGCAGAAGCAGTTAGGGGGCAATCAGACAGGCAGGCAGGTGAGCAGTTGGGAGCCAGCGGTCCTGGATTGTGAGAGGGATCCCAGATTGGAGAGGGTGCAGGCTGGGCTGAGGGATACCCCCCGACCCCAGTGCACTAATTTCATGCACCGGGTGTCTAGCCTATATATATAAAAGCCTAAGCGACCAGCTGACCATCTGACCATTGGACTGTCCGGTAACTAAGACATGCACTGACCACCAGGGGGCAGGCACTCAACACAGAAGCGGAAACTACAGGCATAGAAACATGGAACAGACTGATGAATCTCAGAGGGGAAGCGAGTGGGGGGAGGGCAGGAAGAGATTAACCAAAGATCTTATATGCATACTTCGTGCACCAGTGGGTTCCCTTGGCCTGGCCTGCACCCTCGCGCAATCCAGGACCCCTCAGGGGATGTTGAACTGCCAGTTTCAGCCCGATCCCTGCAGTCCAAGCCGAGGGACCCCACCAGTGCATGAATGCATGCAGCAGGCCTCTGGTATTATAATAACTACTAGAGGCCCGGTGCACAAAAATTTGTGCACTGGGGCAGTGGGGGGCGTGTTTCCTCAGCCCGGCCTGTGCCCTCTCACAGTTTGGGACCCCTCTGGGGATGTCCACCTGCTGGTGTGCCTGGCCAGCCTGGGTGAGGGGCCAATGTCTGTTTGCAGGCTGGTCAAGCTCCCAGTGGAAACCCTCACCCCAGGGGGTGTGGCAAGCCTGGATGAAGGGCTAAGGGCAGTTTTCAGGCTGGCCACAGATCCCACTGACCCTCTGGGCGATTCGCCTGGGAAGCAATGGGATGGCACTGGCCACCCCATAGGCTTCCCAGGAGGGGGCATGGGGTCCCCCAGCTGGTCCCATCCCCCCAACCCCCAGGCTTCTCTGCCTGGGAAGCCCATCAGGTGGCACTGGCCACCCGATCGGCCTCCCAGCAGGGGGCTGCGGGGTCCTGCCAGCTGGTCCCTGCTTCCCCCGGAAGGCTTCTCCGCCTGGGAAGGCATCAGCTGGTCCAGGGCGCCAGATTTCTTCCCAGGACCCAGGCTCCCAAGATGGCGGAGCCCGGGGCTGCGGCCTCCACCATCTTGGCTAGGCTAATTTGCATACAGTCATTCTGATTGGCTGGTGGGCGTGGCTTAGGCCGTCCCGAAGAAACGGTTAATTTTATTTTATTTTATTTTATTTTTTTTTAAATCTTTATTGTTCAGATTATTACAGTTGTTCCTCTTTTATCCCCCATAGCTCCCCTCCTCCCATTTCCCACCCCAACCTCTGTCCTTGCCCCCCCACTGTCCTCATCCATAGGTGTACAATTATTGTCCAGTCTCTTCACACTTCCCCAACACCCTTAACCCCAGAAAA
>PVJC01019236.1:0-30471 GCA_004026665.1 Murina feae
TACAGATAGATTTTATTGAGTTCTAAGGCTATCTATTTTTAAGTTAGGTGATTAGGTGAGATTCAGTGCAGAAGAATAGATGTTGAAAATAAATAAATATAAGGAAATAGCATTGACAGTTTTATTTTCGGAAAATCTTTTATTTTTAATTAGGAAGTGTTGTGACCTCTTAATAAAGACATAGTCAAAATATCAGATGATTTGCTAATTTTGGAGGTTGCATATAATGTTGTTTCAAATGATTTTTCCTTATTTTCATTTTGCCTCTGAAGTACTTATAACACATATGGTGGTTCATATTTACTAACCACCTATGAAGTGCCTACTCTTTTTGTTGAAAATGTAACTTCACTGTGATTTTTTTATGGTTTTCTTATAAACCGCTCTTCGGTTTGACTGTACTTAGACACTGGGTGCAGGAGGCTATCTGGATTTCACATTACATTTTCTCGGCAGGAGAATGTACGTCTTTCTGCTTATTGTGTTCTGGTGGGACTTTGACAAATAGGCTCAGGAGAAACAAAAGTCAACCTAATTTGTAAGAATAGATTGTTTTATGTTATGCAGATTCTCTGTGTAGTATATTTTGTGAAATGTTGACATTTTACAAAATGTTTATTACTATCTCTTGAAAAGATAGTCTTGTGGTTAAATTATTTTTTGGATCCAAATTAAACTTGGGTTAATTACTACAGCATTTTTGGAGGCCTTGATTTTTAAATCTGCATCATGCCTGAAATATCTATCCACTGAGTAAGAAGTAAAATTGGCTCTTAAACGGCACTGTGGACACTTTAAAACAGCAAATTTGGTTAAATTTTCAGTTTTAGTTTTCCTTTTTCTTCTTTGTCCTCCTCGTCCCCATTTATACCTCATTCTACTTTTTAAAAAAAGAGATTTTTTTATGTAAATGATGACCTAGAGGATTATCTTGTCTTATTTTTCTAAATAGATAATTTCTATGTGTATTAATAATTTGAGTGCTCAAAAACTACTTTAAGTATTAGACTGTTGAGTTTTGCGTAAGCACTTCATAAAATTGTTTAGGATTGGGTAGGTTTGCTTCTTTTTTGGTTTAGACTAATTGAAAGTCATAGGGGACAAGTTATCACAAACAGATGTGACTTAGGACATACTTTTGAAACTTTATAAAATGTTGTGGCATTAACACTATTCTAAAAAAATGGTTGGGCACAGGTAAAGAGTTGGATCTAGAAAATTGCCCTTGTAATTTTTTACTTAGAATATATTCATATTTGCAAATTCTAGAAGTTTCATCAGGTAGTATTAATTTACATTATTATTAACTATGTTGTTACTATTATTACATTATATTAAATAAATACGTAACTTTGTTTTCTGTGTAGATACCTCATGTAATACACATGGGTGGGCAAAAGCGGGTTTACAGGTGTGAGTACATAAAACAGAGTTTATTCTTGTATTTTATTCTTACATTATTTATAATTTGTACAACTGTAAACCTGCTTTTGCCCACCCTATATATTGTTGCTTCGTTAACATTGAACTCATGAAGAGCACTATAATCCATACCTGAAGGAAGAGTAACAGGTGCATTTTCTCCCTAAGTTACATTACAGCTAATGTTACAAGTCTGGAACACCAGCCAGTACTTATGCTTGGGGGCCTTTGTAATCACCAACACAAAGTACAAAAGTTAGAAAAATGTAGCACGAAGTCTACCTCAAGAAGGACTGCTTTGCATAGAAGAGCTGAAACAAGAAGGCCGGGCAGTGCCCTAGTTCCCCCAGGTGGGGCTGGTGCGACCGTGTGTGCATGTCCCTGAATGACCTTGGGAGTGCCTTGGTTGAGTATTGAGTATTGAATTTTGGGGTTACAAACACACTTTAGTAAGTAGGTGAACTCACAAATACGGAATCCACACACGATGAATATCCACTGTACGTGGATTGTTTTGGAAATAGGTATTGAACCAGAAGGTTTCTGCTAACTCAGGCTCCTGTGTAGTTGACTCTTCCACCTTCCTTTTCTCCTTGTTATTCTCTGTCCGTGTGAGGCATGTGTTGGTTGCCGCTGACCTAGAAAGCAAGAAATACAGGATGTGATCAAGTCATGAATCTGAGTAGTGGGTGCAAGTTAGGGCTTGGCTGCAGAAATTTTGCTCCTGATTTTGCCCCAAATTGTCAGAGAAATCAGAGATCTCTCTTGTGCTTTCCTGTTCCCTGTACTTTGGGGGATAGTGGACGTTATGATGGAGATCATAAATACCGGTTTCAAAGGTAGCCCAGAACAGAGCCACACAAGTCTGCAACATCCAGATTGTGCTTTTTAAAAGTACTGACAGTTCTGCCAGTTGGATGGCCCTTTTTTTCTTCCCCTCTGTGGTCTCCCAGTTGCTCACAGCTGCAGTAAAAGATAATGGCTTATTTTAGAGTCTGGTTCAGTTTGGCACTGGTCATCTGAATTGGTACGACATTGAAAAGATGACTTAAATGCAGTCAGATGACCAATTTTGAGCAGAGCTTGTTCAACTGATTTTTTAAAGGAGGTTTTAAAATTATTATTTTTTTATTTTCAAATCGATTTTATTGGGAGCTAAGTTTTTCAGGATATTAAAAAACATGTATTAAGCACCTGTTTTGCAAAAGGTTCTGTGTTAGTCAGTGGAGAATGAATCTGAATAAATAAGACCTGCTGTTTCCTGTCTTAGGGAGCCCACAATCTGATACAAGATGAAAAATATTAAACACAAAGAAATAAAAAGTAAAATTATTGTGGGCTTTTGGGAGCAAATTATTTTGATTAGCAAATATGGTGCTTGGGGAAGGAGTAGTAAGAAGTTGGTCAAAGCCAGTATCAGTTATTACTTTGTGATGTGTGTGTGTGTGTGTGTGTTGTCTAAAGTATAGTGTCAGCAGAGGTTTTTAAGTTTCTCATTTCAGAAAAATAACAGTTGTGTGATTTGATAGGGCAGGAAAAGATTGTTGGTAGGGAGACAAATTACTGCCTGTACATATGGATGGAAGCCTTAAAATAGATGCTGGACGGTGGTAGCGGAAAGGCGATGTTGAGGAGCAAGAATGAGTAGGTTCTCGATCATGGATGTGGTTAAGAAGAAAGGGGAAAGTAGGTGGCTTACGCTTTCAGTCCTTTGAAACGATGAATGTTCCTTCTCTCCAGTCTAAATCATTGCCAAGCTTGAATCCAAATTCAGAGGTTCAGAGGAAGCATGCCCATTGCTGAACCTTTGGAGTTTTTTTTGATCGTTATATTTTTTTAACTTTTTTTTGTGATGCTTTTTTTTTTTTTTTTAGATTGATCTGTCCACATGCATATCGTTTTTTCAAAAATAAAATTTTTATTTCATAATAAATTTTAGATGATACACATTGCAAAGCGAGGAGTATAGAGAGTGCACGTATATCTCTCACTGGGTTTCTCCTACAGTTAACATCTAACATTACCATGATTCATTGGTAAAAACAGAGAAACCAACACTGCAGTAATGTTCAGTAAACTCTTGACTTTATTCATATTCTTCTAGTGTTTCCACGAGTATATCTCTCTGTTCCAGAGTTCCACCCAGGCTCTCAGGTTTGCATGCAGTCATCACGCCTCAGTCTCTTCTGACCTGTATTTCTCAATCTTCCCTTGTGTTTTATGACTTGGATGGTTGGGAGGGACAGACTAATGATGAGTTATTTTGTAAAATGTTCCTCAATGGGGGTTTGATGTTTTTCTCATAATGAGACTGTGGGTATGAGTTTCTGGAAGCCCACAAAGTGCTGCATAATGGCAGGGTGCATACTGCCCACGTGACTGTCATGATGTGACCTGGGTGACACTGCTCAGGTAGTGTGTCTGGTTTCTCTGCTGGGAGGGTATGTTATCCCCACCCTCCTCCTGCACACTCCAGTCTGTGGAAGCACAGCTTTAAATCCAATCCACACTCAAGGGATGGGATGTAAGTCTCACCTCCTATATAGATCATTTGGAATTGCTCTCTAAAAAAAGATCACCCGTTCTCCCTCACTGATTTATTCCATCAAGTATTTATAACACGATGGATTCAGGCATATCGATTTTATAATTTGGGTTATAATTTAATGGGACATTATTTTATTGTTCAGGTTTTTCCACCCTTGGGCATTAGAGCTCTCTCAGGTTTGCTATTGTAGCCACTTGATGTGCCCCATCTTTCTTTTCCCCCCGTAACCACTTTCTTACTTTCTTACTTTCTGATATTACTAAATGCTTCAGCTTCCGCCATGTTTTCCCCACCCCAGTTCTAGAATTGGCCATTTCTCTAAGCTCCCCTGGTTTATTGGGTTGGAAAGTGATAGTAGAAACCAAGATCTAGGTTGTTGGATGTGCTCATTGCTGCAGGGTCATTCCCTCTTCTGGGCCCTCTCACGGGGCAGAGCTAGGATATAAGTGCGTATACGTATGGGGTGGGGCAAAGGGAGGTTTTCAGTTGTTTGTATGGGAAATAATTCAATAATTTATAAGTAATACAGAATTAAACTCAGTTTTGCATACTCATAACTGAGAACCTACTTTTGCCCCATCCTATGTACCAGGTGTACCGGTTAATAATGCGGATTTTGTAATCAGAGAAAACACGATAATTTCAAGAGAAACATCAAAAGTGCTTTATTCAAAGTAATGTCCATTGCTAGCTACACATTTCCCCATCTTTCAGGTAATTTGTGGATACCGTCCCAATAGAACTTTTCTTGTTTTGAGGCAAATCATTCAGAGACCCAATTTTCCACTTCTTTGTACGTTTTGAAGTGCTGCTCAGAAAGTGTGTGTGCCATTGATCAGAACAAGTGGGAATCTGAAGGAGCAGGTCTGGTAAATAGGCGGTGGGTGAATACTTCCCAGGCAAGATCTTTTAACATGTCTTTAACTGGTTTTGAAGTGTGTGATGGTGCATGATCATGAAGCAGAATTACTTTGCTGTGTGTTCTGGCACATTCTGGTTGTTTCACGATCAAAGCGTGGTTCAAATTGATTATTTATTATCAGTTAGTGATCAGTAATAACAGTCTCACCTGGTTTTACAAGCTCATCTTACACCACACCTTCCTGATCCCACCAAACGCAGAGCATTGTCTTCTTTCCGAAGCGATGTGGCCTTGAAGTCGATGTTGATGGTTGACCTGGATCAACCCATGATTTTGTGCGTTTGGGATTCTCAAAATTAAATCTACTTTTCATCGCCAGTCACAATTTGGTGCAAAAATGACTTTCTTTCGTGCTGTTGAAGCAACATTTTACTGAAGAGCTTTTGGTTTTCCATTTGTCTTTTGTTCAGTTGATGTGGCACCCATTTTTCTTCCTTTAAAACCTTTCCCATTGCTTGTAAATGATCGGAAATTGTTTGCTGCGCTACGTTTAATCTTTCTGCAAGTTGTTTTTGAGTTTGGCACACATCTTCATCCATTAATGCTTGTAATTGTTGGTCTTCAAACTTTTTCGGTTGCCCTGGGTGTTCTTTGTCTTTCACATGGCAATCATCACTTTTAAAATGTTTAAACCAGTGTTCACAAGTATCTTGAGGTGGAGCATGTTCATCATAAGCGTCCCGAAATATATAACTTTTTCTTCAAAATAATGAATTAAAACTTCCTGCAAAAGCTCTTATTTTTGGCATGAAATTCGACATTTTTAAGTGTAAAAATATCTATGTTGTTAACACCTTCAGAAAATTTGACATATGAAGATTTGAAGCTTACTGTCAATACAACAAAATAGCATATATATCAAATTGCTTATATGTCAACATATGTGTAACTCCATATATTGAAAAATTAACCGGTACACCTGGTACACACACACACACACACACACACACACACACACACACACACAATGATAACATAGCAAGGGATTTATTAATAAGAGAAAGTTAAGGAAACAGAAATTACCATATGGCCTCATGTATTGATAAGTAATTTTATAAGTGTTATATGAACTTAAATGTGTTCTTGGCTCAAATTGTCTTTCTTTTAGCTTTTAAATTTGAGGTTTTGCTGTCATACCTAGTTGGCTAGTGAATATTCAAGTGCTTGCTATACATCACTCTAGTTATTCACACTTTTACGTTGGTGAATTACTATATCCTTTCCATAATCTGCCTTTAACAATTGCATTGCTAGCCTTTATTAGCATTAAAATTGCATGGCTCAGTGGACATGAGCTGACTTAGATGAGAATTTTGGAACTAGACTGACCCTGGAGATCACTTGGTTCAGTAGTGTTTTGTGTTTTTTTTTTATTGTACATTGGAAACATCTGGACAGATTTACTCATGCTGGAGTCTCACCCCTGAGATTCTGATTTAATTGATTTGGATTGTGGCCTGGGCACTGGACGTCTTAAAAAGTTTTCCTCGCTAATGCTGAAGTGCAGTCAAATTTGAAAACCACTGTTACAGTTCCTCATTCTGTGGATAACATAAAATAAGACCCACACTTACCAAATATTTTCTATTTTGAAGATCCAGAATCTTAACAAAATTGGTGCATTTAGCATAGCTCTAAAGTAGTAGACTCTTAAAGTCATTTTGGTGGTATAAATAATTTAGAAGCATAACTCAAGATGAAAGTCTATTTTATCCTTTCAACTGAACTATCCATGGTTTTCTAAGGTGCTGACTTTGCATATCTGCCCAGGAATGGCTGGCTGGATTTTCCCGGGGTATATAGCATGTCCTTCTCTGCCTCTCTTGTGTCCCCAGCCCCCAATTTTAAAAACAATTTCCTGAATTGGATCTTTGCTGGTTCTTTGAGAGAATGTCCACTCTGTGGAAGTTAGGTATTTAATTCTTTTTTTAAATTCAAAATTCATCTTATTTTTTTACTCTTTTTTTTTTACAATATACAAAATAAATCAATTGTAGATACAAAATAACTAGCCATTACATGCAATAAATGTTAATATTTCAAGAAAAATGAGTTTAAATATAATGTTATATGCTATAAACTTTCATATTTCAAGAAAAAAATTTAAATATACAAATATTACCAAAACTGTACTAACATAGTATAATATCACAAAAATTGTAGGTTTTAAAAATCTGCAAATGATAGATCACTTCTATTTTATTCTAAAATATTTATTTTCGCTGGCTTTGTTTATATTGTTCATTATATTCTATATAATTATTGTAGGCTGTCCAAGGAAGGCTACTATGCAAATTTGTGAGTAGTAGATTTTTTAAAAATATACTTTTTTTTTTTTTTAGGGAGAGAGAGAAAGAAACATCAATGATGAGAATCCTAGATTGGCTGCCTCCTGCACTCCTCCTACTAGGGATCAAGCCCACAACCTCAGCACGTGCTGTGACCTCCTGGTGGTTCATAGGTTGACGCTCAACCACTGAGCCACCCCCGCCAGGTGAGAAGTGGATTTTTAAAGTAGAGCTGTGAATTAGTTAATCTTACATTAGAAGGAAGCCCATCTCTGCAACCTCCTTTTTATTTTTTTTCTATGGTTCTTTTGTCAGTCCCACCACCTTTGTAGATCAGATCACCAGTAGTAGTAGACTTGCTGAAATCTACATGTCCAATGACCATGCTGTTGATATGAGTCTTTTCCTTTCCCATTTTTGCGTTGATTTAGTGATGGTTTTTATGATGCCTGTGTTCTGGAGGTAGACCCATTGTAGAAAAGCTAACTTGCTTAATTCCTTTAGGCTCTAGTTTGCTTATAAAATGAAGAGTTGGACAGATGCTTCCTAAGGACTTTTCCAGCTCTAGTATTTTATGATCCAATAACCATTAATATGACAGTATAATTTTAAATAAATGATATTTTATTTCCTGAAACTCCAGAGGGAGGAGTATGCTCCTAGCGGGCTGGTTAGGTGGTTGTTGAGCTGGAGTTAGAACTAGACAAGCAAGTGAGATTCAGTGCTTTAGTGAAATGGCAAGAAAATTTACTAGGTAGATAGGATTTGTAAAGGACACTAGTAGAGGTTTATTCTCTCCTAACACAATTCTTGAATACTCCCAAGAAGTAAAGGGAGCATATTATATTATTGCCCAACTATTATTTTCTTATGTGTGTTTTCATCTTTTGAAATCCTTTCATAAAGTTGGCTCAGTAATTTGAAGCATACGTACTCCTAGTATCATTGAACTCAGGTTTACAATCATACTCTTATGTAATCTCTCATTCCACTCATACTGCCTTTGTATCTCTATTTTTTTTTTTCTGTCTTAATTTAGATTGCCTTACAGACTGGTGACTGCATTTAGCATTTAAGAAAGATCAAACGATTGGTGATAGATGTCTGGCTAGGTTAATGTACTTGAAGATGAGTACAATGAGCTGTCTCTGGAAATAGGTAGGTTGCTGAGTTAGTGACTGACTCAGGAGATTCTAGAGTGTAGAAGCCCTTGACACAATCATTTTTAGAAAACACATTTGGAACCAAAGATGCAGAAGGAATCAGTGACTTGCTCAGAACCCAAGTTTTGATTCCAGATCTCAGTAGAGTTCCTTTCCATGTCACTACATGCTTTTGTAAGAATTCTACACTAGACTGAGTGGGTGAAGAAAAATGTTCTGTTGAGATAGTACAGGTAATTGTTATAAGGATAATCCATGTACAATAGATAACAATTCTGTTTGCCTAGGAAGCCAATCGTTTTATAACCTACTAGGGGCCTGGTGCACAAAAATTTGTGCACTTGGGGCGGGGGTGTCCCTCAGCCTGGCCTGTGCCCTCTTGCAGTCTGCGACACCTCGGGGGGGGATGTCCACCTGTTGGCATGCCTGGCCAGCCTGGGTGAGGGGCTGAGGGCCATTTTCAGGCTGCCCACAGCCCCTTCAGGGTTCGTGCCCTGGGGGGTGGGAGGGCTGGTGAGTGCAGGCCTGGACGTTTCCCACTGGAGGGCCCATGATCGCACACGCCTGGTGGGCCCCCACCGCTGAGGGGACACACCTAACGCAGAGCTGGGTGGCAAGCCAGGGGCGGACGCTAGTGCAGGATCCCTCGGTGGGACCCTGCTGCTGAGTGAACACATCCGGGGTGGAGCCGGGCAGCAGACTGGCTTCGGATGCTCCGCACTGTGCAGCAGATGCTCCCGCACGCCCTGTGGAGGCCCCCGGGTGGCAGAGCCAGGCAGCGGACCCAGGATGGCTGCTCCTGCAAGCCCCACAGAGGCCCCCGCTCTCCCGAATGGCTGGTGGAGGCCCCAGGGCGGCGGAGCCATGCAGTGGACCCAGGATGGGCGCTCCTGGACGCCTCAAGGAGCCCCCTGGGGCGGAGCCAGGCAGTGGACCCAGGACAGGTGCTCTTGATCGCCCCGAGGAGGCCCTAGGCCAGGCACCCCTCCCCCACTGAGCTGACACACCTGGCACAGCTATGCCGGCCGCAGAGGCTCCCAGTGCAGAGCCGCCCTGCCAGCCTCCATCTTGGCTGGATTAATTTGCATACAGCTGCTCTGATTGGCTGGTGGGCATGGCTTAGGCATCCCAAAGAAATGGTCAATTTCAATATTACGCTTTTATTAGTTTAGATAATTGAAACACTGTTGCTTTAAGCTGAGGCCTAGGCAGGTAACAAAACCTCCTGTTTGTTTCAGCTCTGTGGCTTCTATAATTGACACATTGTTACCGTGACCAGAGGCTCAGTCAGCCTAGGAAGCCAATTGCAACAGAAGCCTCTGGTTTGCTCTAGCTCCATGGCTGCTGGCCTCCATCTTGGCTGGGTTAATTTGCATACAGCCACTCTGATTGGCTGGTGGGTGTGGCTGTGAGCAGAGGCTCAGCCAGCCTAGGCAGGCAGTTGCAACAGAAGCCTCTGGTTTGCTCTAGCTCCATGGCTGCTGGCCTCCATCTTGGCTGGGCTAATTTGCATACAGCTGCTCTGATTGGCTGGGAGGCGTGGCTTGGCTGTTGGGCGTGGCTTGGGTGTCTCGGGTGATGATCAATTTGCATATTACTCTATTATATTAGATTAGAAATATATAACATTTTTGCTTTTGAGTAGCTTACATATTCATTTGAAACAATGATTTTCAGGGGTGAAACATTGAGTAATGATATTTGGAATTCAGAAAATTCTATAACTTCCATAATGTAAGCCACAAAAATTAACATGGGAAAACATTTAGCTGGTGTGGGTACAGTAATTCTCAAATTGGGAGAGGGGACAACCTTATACTAGGGTAGAGAGACGGTGAGATTTTAAAGTTTTCCAAAAGTGTAGATGGATGGAAAAAAGTTGAAAAATTTAGCACTTAAAGCCAATATGGAATTCCAGTTGAGCAATTTTTATTTTTCATTTTAATAGTTTCTGACACATTTTTTTTTTTTAATTTCCTCCTCTGTGTTTTGACAAGATCTAAGCAGATTAGAAAATCGAATTTCTTTTTAGGCATTTTTCCCCTTTGGACTTGAACAAAGGTGGGAATGTTCAATAATATAATTCTGTCTTGAGAAGGAGATAATGGGAGTCTTTGTGAGAAAAGTTTCATGTAATGAAACATATGCGATGTTATCTGTTTCTCTAGTAGGGCTATTACTGGGCATATTTTTCATTGTTTTCTCTCTGAATTGACTCTATTTAGAACAGGAGGAACTCCTGAAATTAATGTGGGTGATATTGCGAAAGATGGGACAATTCTCAAGTGTGTCTTTTGATTCCTTCTCAAGGAATAACACCACATTCCCTGTCTGTGTCATTTAATTAGTAAATACATCTTTAGGCTTCAAGGTAAACTCATTTTTAAGAGAGCAACATGATTGATTTGCAAAACAACGTACAGTAAATAATTACTTTGAAAATGGTCGCTTTTTATATGCTTGTTCTGAAACTCTTGAGAAAAGTGTCTTTAATTAAAATATAAAGATTCATTGCCCTTTGTGACACATTGGGTGGATCTTAAGAGTATCATGCTACGTGAAAGAAGTCAGAGGGGAGAGGATAAAACCATATCTTTTCACTCATTTGGGGAATAGAAAACAAAAATAACAAATGAACTAACAAAGCAAAACCATAGATATAGACAATGGGGCAGTGCTACCAGAGAGGAAGGAAATTAGATAAATTGGATAAAGGGGATCAGATAGATGGTAATGGAAGGAAACTAGACTTTGGGTTGGGAGCACTTAAGAGATGCCCAATTATAATGTATAGCTGAAATTTGTATAATGTTATTAACCACTGTTACCTATTACTTCACGAAGTTTAATTTAAAAAAATTTAGATTTTTTTTCAGGCAGTCAAAAATGTGTATCATCAAGTTGAATTATTTTTTGGTTTATGATTTCTTTTCCAGCTCTACTCAACTCTTCTCAAGATTCTAACCTAAAATGAAGTCACCATTCAGATTAAATTATTGGATTCAATAATGTCAAACTCATTCCTGGCTGGGTGGCTCAGTTGGTTGGAGAGTTATCCCACTGCACCCAAAAGATTGCGGGTTTGATTCCTGGTCAGGGCATATAACTAGATTCGATCCCCTGTTTGGGGTGCATACAGGAGGCAATCAATTAATGTTACTTTCTCCTCCTCCCTCTCTCTCTGCCCCTTTCCCTTTCCCTCCCTCTCTAAAATCAATAAACATATCCTCAGGTGAGAATTAAAATAATAATAATGTCAAACTCATAAAAAACACCTTTACAAATTGTTGTCTTCTAAAGTATTATAAAAATGCAAAAGTAGGCAGAGTAATTGTAGGCTTGCTTATTTAGGTTATTACTGCTCTCTATGGATAAAGTTAGTGAGTACTAAGTCCAGCTGAAATGTTGATTGTATTTATTGTAAATATAAATTATAATTATTAATAACAAAGTGTAGATAACACAGGCAGAAAGCATGCTAAGCTTGAAATTTGGACATACATAGAACTAAAGAAAAATACATATACATTGGCAAAAGGCACCAGGATATCCTTGACCAACCAGATGGGGTAGATAAATGATTTAAAGAGACAATTCCTTTTAACAAGCTGGGGACAGGAGTATGTGTGCACTTAACTGAAAACGTAAGAACTGAATTAGCAGAGCTTGGGAGGAAAGGACTAAAATTTATTCCGGGTGTTTTATTCTGGACATAACTTAGTTTATCATAGTAGGTTAAGAAGGCTAGGGTTATCGCTTTCTTTTATAAGCTGTGTGAATTTGGGCAAGTTATAACCTGTCTGGACTTTCTAATCTGTAAAACAGGATACTGAATAATCTGACTCATACTTTTCTGAGGATTGAAAATGATCCCTTTCAAACAGCTTTCATGAGTTGGACACTACTGAATCTAATAATCGAATTTAGATAGTGGCTACATTTCAGGTTAGAATCTTAGGAAGAGTTGGGAAAAATAAATTATAAACAAAATAATTCAAGTTGATAAAAATTTTTGATGGAGGTGGTGCAGGAGTGGGGTGGAAGAGGTCAGTAGGAGAAAAAAATGGGACATCTGTTAGTACTTTAAACAATAAAGATAAATTTTTAAAGAGATAAAACTCCCACAACAATAGTTATAATAGCTTAGAATAGTGTCTAGTATAAGTAGTGCTTAAGTATATTCATGTTTAAAAATTAATGGTACAACTATTTCTTATTTAATTATAATGGTATAACTATGAAATTATCAATCTCTTTTTATAAATGAGACTCAGACAACTTTGTTAACTTACTTCTTTGTAGGAAAACTGAGATTAAAATCCAAGTTTTTAAATCTCTTAAGTCTGGCCACTACTACTCAATATGCTTATATATCTGTTTCCCTAAAAGGACTAACAAATACATAAATTTATTGCAAAAATTTAAGTAGGAACTTGCTATCATCAATCAATCATTAAGATGTCTTCTGTTAACATTTTCAGTTTAACTGGTTTATGGCATCCTTGGTTAGTTATGTTACTGTATGTTAACTATAAAGCGAACTTGCTGTAAATAAAAACCATGATTTTCATACCTTGTCTGGAATATCAAAATTCTAGTATCATTATGCCATCTAACACCATAAGATGAGGAAGTACAGTGGTAATTGGGTGCTTTTGCATATTGACAGGAAGCCAATAATTCCTTCAAATGTATCCTTATTTTCCTGTTTCCCAAACTCATCTGAATGTATGAATTACTTGGGGGCGTGGGAGGCACAGATTCTGCCTATAATACATATAGATTCCAGAGTCATTGATTTAATACAGCTAGAGAGGGTCTCAGGAATATGTATTATTTTGAAAGCTCACCCTGTGATCCTGATGCTCACTTAAGTTAGAACCATTTCCCCACTTGCCATGTAGCTCGATTCATTGGCTGTTCACATTATTTGGCTGGTCAAGATTCTTGCATTGTCCATCCAAGGTGAGGAAAAGATAATGCTCTATTGCACCTTCACAGGGAACTTCATGATCTATAAATGTCCATAAGCATGCAGGCTCCATTAACCATGCAGTTGGGACTGCACTTTTGCCCTTTGTTGCAAGGATCCCTCTCACTCAGATGGTTGTAGTGGAGGGACCCTTAATGACACTGTGATGTGATAGCAGTAAAAATACTGACCTAGAGGGTGGACCAGATCAGTGGCAATAAAAGAAAAAAATCGACAGGGTTATTACAAAGCTTGAGGGAGAGGTAGGAGCCTTAATGTTTTCATTCATTATTACTGATACTCCTAAGTTATGTGTTTATTGTATTTATTGCCATTACTCCTAAATGTTATTGCTGAATGATGTGTTTATTGTATTCTTTACTTTCCAGTTTGGGAATTATAAGCCTGTGTTCCTTCAAAGTGCTTTCTAGGGTTTCAAAGTCATGTCTTTGACTTAAACTGACTATACCTGTTATCCAAGATGAAGAGGTGGCTTTTATTTATTTATTTATTTATTTATTTATTTATTTATTTATTTATTTATTTATTAAAGAAGAACAGGTTTTACAAGACTACAAGTTTTGTTACTCTTGGTATCTATAACCTGTTGGTGAAAAGCAATTCTTCACTAAGTACATTCTTTAGGATGGAGGGAAACTTAAGAGATAACAACGTTAATATTTGTATGACACTGGCTTCCCTTCTCTATTAAAATGAACTAGGGTTTGGGGTGTGAAATGAGGCAGGTGGCAGTGCCAGCAAAGCATAATGAAACGTCCGTGGTAATATTAGCAAGTAGTCCCTGTGACTGTACCATTCAAAATGCTTTTTCCCAATTAGTTCTCTCAATTTGTTTATCTAGCATTTCAGAGTTACACTGATAATTGATAATATTTTCTTCTTAAAGGAGGCAAGTAGAACCTGGGAGGTTTTAATAAGTTTTGTTCTTAGGAGTGTCTGCATTGCACTTAAAAAAAAAAATATATATATATATATATTGATTTCAGAGAGGAAGGGAGAGAGAAATAGAAACATTAATGATGAGAATCATTGATTGGCTGCCTCCTGCACGCCCTCCCCCCCCCCCCCCCCCCCCCCCCCCCCCCCCCCCCCCCCCCCCCCCCCCCCCCCCCCCCCCCCCCCCCCCCCCCCCCCCCCCGGGATGGAACCCACAACCTGGGCATGTGCCCTTGATGACGGAATTGAACTGGGATCCTCCAGTCCACAGGCTGACGCTCTATCCACTGAGCCAAACCAACTAGGGCTGCATTGCACTTTTGCTTTTTCTCAATCCCAATAATCAATTCCAGGAATTGCAGTTCAGTGATCTTTTATCCTTCATTACTTATTTGGGAAAACATTATTACTTGGGTGTGAATATAGATAAAAAATAAACTATATTTGAACAAAAAGCAAAGGAAGGCATGTAACTGTCCTTTGATTCTCTTTCTTGAATTTCAAGTCTTCCATGGGGCCGGTACCTCCACCATCTTTATTGAAAATATTTAAAAGATGATCAGAAATCATTCAACAGGTTCCTACCTAAATCTCTTCTGCTTTTAAGTAGTAGACACCTGTTATATACAGTGTCTTGTTGAACATATTATGCAAATACTCTCTTCTTTGTGGGGTCGAAGAAATAAGTAATTTCCAATAGCAATCCGTCATGGTTGACGAAAAAAGAAAAAGAAAGTAGAGCTTACTAGTCATTCAGGAGAGCGTCCAAAGTATCTTGAAAACCACATGTAACTAAGTCTTTTGCTCGTTTTGTACCATTCAGTCTTATCAAAAAGGATGAAATTTTACTAGCAGTACTTGCTATATTGGACCTGGGAACCTGAAGGAAGCAGAAATTGTCATTGGCCAATTTCTGGAATCCCTTACTCAAATCTCAGTCTTATTTGGCATTATGGAGCCTAATGCTTCCCCAGCCCCTTAAATTGGAAACCACAGCGATAGCCCTATAATAGCTAGTGTGTGGATGCTTTATATAGCTTATCTAATTTGATCTTGCTAGGAGCACTGTGAAGTGTAGGCATTATCCTCAATTAAACTTGAGAATGTTAAGTAACTGTCCCACGTCTCACAGCAATAAATAGCTAAGTCAGAATGGACAACTAGGTTCAGCTGCCAAAATACTTCCTCTTAATTGTTATCCTGGCCCACCTCTGTCGTTTGCAGTGACTATTTGAAGTATCTCCTTCAACCTTTGGCTTTCTGGATCATGTCGCTATTTATCTTTCGCATCCGACTTCCATTTTACAAGCAAGAATGTATAAATTCAAATTCTACTGTGGCAAAAATGGCAGGGCATTATTATTATTATTCTCCGGAAAAATGTGTTGCCCGAGTCTGTGTAGACAAAATTAGTATTTCCTTTTCTTTGAATTTATGTCTCATGCTGGGGTCAAGCTATCTGTATTTTCAAGAAAACTGAGCATTAGTGGTCTTGTCCAAGAAGTCAATTAAAAAATAGTTCAGAATCAAGTTAGACTTGAAAAATGGTCTGAATATATTATGGCAAAACTAACTCTGAGGCATTATATTTTCTTATCTTCTAAATTTCAACTATCTGCCCTGACTCGGTTGGAGAATCGTCCCAAACAATAAAAGGTGGTGGGTTTGATTTCCGGTCAAGGCACACACCTAGGTTGTGTGTTCGATTACTGGTTGGGGCATGAATGGAGGCACAGATCAATGTGTCTCTCACTCCCTTCCTCTCTTTATAAGATCAGTAAACATATCCTTGAGTGAGGATTAAAAAAAAAAAAAAATCAACCATCTGTTGTTTAAAAGGATATGTACATTGACTAGGCCTTGGGAGGGCCACCCCTTTATCAACTCATTTCATTGCTTTCTGTGATTTTCCCCCTTCTTTTGTTATGTGCTTTCTTACGAATCAGTTTTGCTCCTTTTAAGAAAATTAGCATAATATAAAAATGTTACAACCTGAACTCTTCATTAGCAGCGTGGAAGTAAGTTTAATTGAAGGTGAGAACAATGGCTTGTCACTTTGTGTGGCAGCTTCCTATTCATAGATGGAAGCTGCTGCATCCTTTTTCTTAACTTAGGAAGAAGGCATACTATTGTTCTCCCATCATCAGGGGAATGCTCCTGTGGGAAAATGCAAGACAATTATAACACAGGTATTATTGATCTCCCTCTCACCAGGCTTTTATTAATCCGAGAAGAAGGAGAATTCATTTGAACTCTCATACCTCAATATGAAAAGTGGCATTGGCTTCATATTAATTGAATGCTTACACTTTTTAGTTTAGCAGGATTTTTTTTTCCATCAAGAAACTACCTTTGTTCAACATTCCATTAGTATTCTAGCTGTGCAGAGGCTTTGAAAAAGTATTTTGTTATGTCAGGTATACCACAGGCGACACATGTCTGTGATCATCATTTTTTTAGAATAGTATTTATTTTATGAAATAGATCTTTTACCTATTGATACTTCTTCCCTGTCAATAACTAATAGTTGTCCTATAGGAAATGTTAACAATAGCTAATATCTAGGCAAGTTTAATCCTCTCTCAAACCCAATGAAGAACATATGTTTATCCTAATTTTACAGAAGAGGAAAGTTAAGGAAATTGCCCAAGGTCAATATCTAGTAAATGGTAGAACTAAGCCTCAGAATCTCTTCTGATTTGAAAGCCGCCCTCATAACACAAGAATATTCTTTAGATTTGGGACTGTGGCTTGGAAGTGTTTGTTTCATTTATTTCAGTTTCAATAGCAAACATGTAAAGAAAGTCTACTTCAAAGTTGATTACATTATAGCTCAAAGAGCTTAGACTAGAGTCAGATGTATATCCTTAATATGATAATGTAATTTATTTTTTTCTATATGTAACAAGCTGTATGGAGGAACATCTGGTACTTTTGTGCTTTAAAGTAATGACTCCAGAAGGAAATGGACTTGATTTTAGTGAATTTGTAATGCGCTCTCTATGTAAGTAATCCAGTAAATCCTCATTTTCCCCTCTTTTACAGTGATGCTTTTTGAATGCAAGGCAGTTCTTACTCAAGTAGAGTTTGCTTATCCATATTGAGCTTTAAAAGGTAAAAATACTGCACAATTTCTTCTATCATTTGTCCTATGCTACATTTTTAGTCTTTTGCATATTCCTTGTGATTACATATTTGGAACCAATTAGAAATTAAAGTTCTCTAAAGCTCTAGGTTTTGAATTCATAATAGCTTTTGATCAAAGATATGTGATTGCATTGGGGGAAAAAACCATGAGAAGAGGGAAGAAAAGGAATTTGAATAAGGATATTGTTTAATATACATAGCTTTGAAAATTTTGGATATAATCATAAAAAAGTGGATTGCTATGTAGCATTCTAAATATTTTGAGATAGATGTGTTAATTCATTTTTATACATTGATCACGCAGTGTGAATTTTAAAAATTCTGTTAGTAAAATGGGATTTTTGTTGTTGTTAGTCCTCGCCTGAGGATATTTTTTCCATTGATTTTTAGAGAGAGTGGAAGGGAGAGAGAGTGGAAGGGAGAGAGGGAGGTGGACAGAGGGAGGTGGGGAGAGAGAGAGAGAGGGAGAGGGAGGGAAGGAGAGAGAGGGAGAGAGATGCACTGATGTGAGACAGACACATCAGTTGGTTGCCTCCCCACTCTCCCCTACCAGGGTTGGGGAATGAACTGCAGTCCGGGTATATGCCCTTGACTGGGAATCGAACCTGAGACCCTGTGGTGTGAGGGCCAGTGCTCCACCAGTGAGCAATACCAGCCAGGGTTAAAACAATGTTTAAATGAATTTCTTCTGTGATATTGGGTTCAGAAAGCAGCTGGTTAAAAGAGATCTGAACTGTATTTGGAGGTAGTTTTCTTTTAAATTTACAGTTAAATTATATTTTCAGAAATTAGCATCATACATAACTTGTAGTTCCCCTATAGTTTTTCTTTCTGTAAAGAATGTTCATTGCGTTAAAAAAATAATTTAGATTGTGATGACAATTGGGATAGTTTTTTAATTCCAGCCATACATAATCGCTTGTCTTCATACATATTAAATTTGATTCCTGGTGTGTGTTCAGGTTTGATGAATAAATCGAGAATGGTGACACCTTTCAAGAATCTAATGGTTGCTTAATAGGGGCAGTTAACACTTTTTTTTTGAGAGGTATGGCAACTTAGATTATCTCACAGATAGGTCCTAAATTTGTATAATCTTTTTAAAGCATGCATTATACATTTCTGGGGAGAAGGTCCTCAGAATGTGAGCCTCCATTCTGCTCGTTTCAGTGCTGTCTCTAACAAAACTTTTAGTGTTTATTAAAAATCTGGAAGTTTTTATGTATATTGAGAAAATTCATCTGTGATAACTGTCATAATTGTTACTAGAAAATAACTTTTCTACCTCCAGGGAAGCATACTCAAAATCTTCATAGTTAATGTTTGGTTTGTTGTGTGCATTAATGAACCTGGACTAGAGACTCTCTGTAAGCTGACCCATGTCTGCACATGGTGTCCCCCAACTATCAGTACGGCACCTGGCGTTGTCTCATGTGCTCCTCACAACAACCCATATGGGTTGAGCATTGGTTTTCTCACCATTTTTCAAATAGAATTGATTTTCAGGTTAAGTAACTTTATGTTGTTTTGTATCAAGGCCTATAGTCTCCTATACATTACAAGTGAGTTTTTGATTGATATGTTACGATTGGATTTAATTTTAGCTTTCTGGAAAGGTGATTGTTGAAAGGTTATATCATAGATGAAACAATATCAAGACTAGTTGTAAGTTTTTTGTTTTTGTTTTTTAAATATATTTTATTGATTTTTTACAGAGAGGAAGGAAGAGGGAAAGAGAGTTAGAAACATCGGTGAGAGAGAAACATCGATCAGCTGCCTCCTGCACACTCCCTACTGGGAATATGCCCGCAACCAAGGCACATGCCCTTGACCAGAATCGAACCTGGGACCCTGGAGTCCGCAGGCCGACGCTCCATCCACTGAGCCAAACTGGTTAGGGCTAGTTGTAAGTTTTTATAAAGTATGACTTTAGTTTTAAGTTTGATGGTTAGATAAGTGCAGCATGTACACCACCAGTAACTTTTTCTTTGTTCAAGAGGAAAAGGGTGAGGGAGACGGGGAGGGGAGAGGAGAATATCTATTTGGGACTTGATCTTCTGTAGCATATATATAATCTTGCTCATTATGGAGTCTGATTTTGCGTATGGGTGGGTCAGGGGAGCAGTTTAAAAATGATCTGTGATTTCTCTTCCTTTTGATAATTATTAGATATAAAGTATTACATATGGGATAGTTGTGGAAATTTAAGATAATAGATGTAGAGCATCCAGCAGAGTGCCTGGCATAGTTGTTGTTGTTTATAAATAAGTTACTCTTCAAACTCAGGCCAGGTGTACCCCAAGGTTTGGGGTTTGATCCCTGGACATGAGCATATAAGAAGCAACCAATGAGTGCATAAATAAGTGGTACAACAAATCATTGTTTCTGTCTCTCCCTTTCCCTCGCTCTCTCTGAAATAAAATTATAAAAATAAGTTCTCCTTCATATAACATATACAGTACAGTAAAATGGTTTAATGTCTTGAAATAGTTTCGAAAGCAATACTTTTGTTTGATAATTTATATTATAATGTATAAAGACATGAGATCTTGCCCTGACTGGTTTGGCTCAGTGGATAGAGCGTCGGCCTGCGAACTGAAGGGCTCTGGGTTCGATTTCCGGTCAAGGGCATGTACCTAGGTTGTGGGCACATCCTTAGTGAGGGTGGGAGGGGGGATGCAGGAGGCAGCTGATCAATGTTTCTCTCTCATTGATGTTTCTAACTCTCTATCCCCCTCCCTTCCTCTCTGTAAAAAAAAAAAAAAATCAGTAAAATATATTTTTAAAAAAAGATGTGGCATCTTTACAAAAATAATAATAGAATCTAATATCAAAATAATAAACTGAATGCCAGATCATAAAAATACAGGTGTTCATTGTGTTTTGTGACTTGGTCCAGTTTGCTATTTTTGTGTTAGTCTTAAAGAAAACCCAGCTCCAAGGCTGTGAAATCTTACAGAAACACACAGTATGGCACAAAAAAGCAAAATATACTCCCTGAAAATCTTTACTGTGATGTACTCCTGCTGAAAATCTCTAATATTGGAATATATTCTGCAAACTTAAAAAAAAAAAAAAGTAACACAAAGAGCCTTTTATGTTTCTTGAAGGAATTTTTTTTTCCCTCCTCCGGGAGTTGGGGGGTGGGGAATGGTTTGTGGAATAAGTTTATTTAATATGACATCGGTTGAATAAAGCCAGCTGTGTGTAATTATATCTGATATTTGATTTCCAGCTCTTTTGCTGAACTGTTATTGGCTCTCAAGGTATTTGGATATTAATTAAATGATGACTTATTATAAAGGAGTCTTGTTTAAAGTAATCTTGCCTCAAACACAACATTTGAAAACGGGCCATGTGGTCCGAAGTTTTAATGCTTTTTGATGCGACTGTTATTTTAAAGTCAGTACAAATACGGTCCTCTCTGGGAGCATCTGGTCTGTATTGAGCATTGCCTTTATTAACTTGTTCCCACAGATATTTCACATACATAGTAAAGAATGCCAACAGTAAAGACGAGTGTATAATAAGTTCCTTATGAAAGATGCGTTAATAAATGCCTAGGAGACCCGAGGAGGGGAGAGTTGGTGGAGTGGTCTGTGGTCTGAAGGGCTTCTCGGAGGATGGAGGTGGAGCTGCCCATCAGTGGATCTGTGCGAGGCAGGAGGAAGCGAGGAGGAGGAAGCAAGGCAGGAGGAAGCGTGCTGGGAGGCAGAGAGGCCTTTTTGGTGGAGCCTGGGAGCAGGCTGGCCTGGGACCTCAGGCTGTGGCTGTGGCAATTGGGTGATGGATGGAAGTTTTTCACTAGGGGAGAGGGACAGCCTAAACACTTTGGGGTTCCTTGTTTTGTTTGTCAGGTATGATAAAATGGGAGAAGATCCTGAAACTCTTCATGCCATTGAAAATAGAATAAAAAAAAAATGACAGGATACTCAACAGGATTTAAACAATGAAATCGATGTAAAATGAGAAAAGAGCGTCTATCGGAACAAAATGAAGATAACTGCTGGGTTTTCACTGGAATCGCTGGGGCATTGGTGCCAGGGACAGCAGAAGAGAGACCTGGGGGCAGAACTAGTGTTTTGGGGGGAAATTGAGCGTGAATTTCAGTTACCCTCTGAAGCGGTGCTGGTAATTGTGGGGATTTGGAAAACAAGTTAGGGTCTCAGGGTCGCATGTAAAGATGGCCTGAGAGTAGATGTGATTTCTAAGTGAGAGGATCCCTTCTATGAAGAAGAGTGAGGCCCAAGGCAGACCTGGGCTACGCGTGGGGAGAGCTGGTACCACCCGCTGAGCCCTTGAGGAGGACTGGGGACCTAGGGGAGGGGTCTGTCAGCACTGGCCACCTTTCTTGACATTTCATATTCTCATTCCCTCCTTTTTATTTTACCTTCTTCCTGCTTATTATTGACAAACTTTTAAAATTACTTATTCAAAAAAAATAAATAAAATAAAATTACTTATTCAGTCTTTCTGTCTCACTAGATGTAATAGCCACTGGACTGCAATGTCTGCGAGAGCAGAGATTTTTGTCTGTTTTGCATTCTAGTGCATCGGGGCAAAGATCAGATTCCAAAACGTTATACAATAACTGGATAGTTGAGAAAGTGGGCAAAAAGGGCGAACCTCCCGGGAGGTTCCAGAACTTTGGCCAGCAAGTACAGCCGCTTAGGAAGGGTCAAGCGAAGATTTTCCAAGGCAGGAGACTGGTCCATTTCTAAGAAGAGAACTGGGTAAGATACAGAGAACACATGGCTCATAGTTGGAAAGTCTGGGTGTGTGTTACTCGCTCATCTGTTTCTGTAGGCCTGATTTCAGAAAAGGCATGCAAAAAGATGAGGTAAAAGAAATGCTCTCGTTCTTCTTTCATTTGTAAGAATTTGATTTTTGCTTAAGGTACTACTAGTAAAGGCAGGATCAGTGTGTGTGTGTGTGTGTGTGTGTGTGTGTGTGTGTGTGTGTGTGTGTGTTGTGGGAGAGGTTGCAAAGAGGAGTTTACTGGTCTGTTTTTGCACTTAATTTTCTAGTCACAGGTTAATTGGTTTCTCTGGGCAATACCTGTGCAGTAGGTGGAATCCTCACTGACGCAAGGGTTTGCAGAGGTTGCATGTGGGCCATGTTCATGGCACCTGATGTTGACTTCCATGCATAAAACAACGCTTTGGTTCCAGAAGGCTAAGAAGTATAACGGTAGTATTTGCCGTATATTCGAGGGTTTAAATGACACACAGACACAAGAGTGTAATGTAGTAGATTTAGTTCCATAATTACCTGTTGTCTCATTTTTATTTACTGACATTTTCCTACTAAAATGAAGATCAGCTGTAATGAAATGAAGTTTAAAACAAGGCAAGACTCATATACCTAGCTAAGTGTTATTCTTAAAATGTCTCATATTTCCAAGTAATACAGTGTTTTTTTTTTAATAAAAACTCTGGTGCTGTCACCAAAAATATGTTTAAGACCGTATCTTGGTTTTATTATCAGAGTTGTTTAGTGAGTACCATGAGGAAGTTCCTCTTTACTTCCTATGATTAATTGTATGTTATTTTTTGAGCCTAATTGAACTTAAATAACCAACTCGCTCATTAGGCTTAGCTCTGGGTGAGTGCTGGATGTTTTCAAAAGCCAAATCTCCCAGAATTACTACTAAGGATAACATTCAAAAGAATGTGCTTACAGGTATTCTTAAAGCAAACAGCTTGTTATGCATTACATTCAGCAGGGAGAACATTACTGTCAATGGCAGTGAAAGGCCTGTGAATAGAGAGGAAGAGATATGTCCTCTGCCTTCCCTTTTTTTTTTGTCTGTCCTACCCCCCCCCCCCCCCGCAAGTTAATTGCAGAGTTGACTTTTGGCTTTAAAAAATATATATGTACATATGTGTGTGTGTATTGATTTAAGAGAGGAAGGGAGAGAGAGAGAGAAATCAGTGATGAGAGAATCATTGATAGGCTGCTTCCTGCATGCCCCGCCCCCCCATTGGGAATTGAGCCTGCCGCCTGGGCATGTGCTCCTGACCCCACCGGGAATCGAACCTCGACCTCCTGGTTCATGGGTCAGTGCTCAATCACTAAGTCACACAGGCTGGGACAGCTTTTGGCTTTGATAGCAGACTCGGCGCAGGGCCGTGGAAGGCCTGGTCCCACACAGGCTTAGTATATAGCCAGTGGTTCTGCTAAGGAGGTTCTCGTCCCCAGAGGCACACAAGTTTACTTGTACTTTTTATCAGAAGCCATTGCTGTATATTCTATTATTGAGCTGCAACAAATTAAATAACTTGATAAAAACACACGTTGGAAATGGTATCATTTCTCTAAAAGGACTTGGTGCTAAGTATAGGATCTAATCACATTCCCTTAAGGGAGTAGATACTGAATAACGGTTTGTCAGAGGAAGGTGTACGGTTACCGATATTTATGATTTCTGGTGTAATCAGTTTGTAGTTTGAGGGGAGGAGAATATGTGTGAAGTGATTTAGAAGCTCCGATACTGACTGGTAGCAATGGCAGAGTGGTAGAGAGCACCTGTTACACTGGGAATAAGAGGCCTCTTGTCTTCTGACCCCTGTGACTTCCAATCTTGCATTGTAGCCTTTGTGAGGGCGTTTCATCTACCCTAACAGACTCGGTTTCTCTGAGGACCAGGACTGTGTTGTACCAATCTCGTGTCTCCAGGGTGGCCTCCTGGCACAGGGTGCTTAATACGTTGGCGTTACCTGTGATATGGGAGTGCAGGGAAGGGATGACAACTGAACGGATGGAAATGTGGGACTAAGTAGAAGTCTTCATTAGAAATAAGAAGCCTGTAGATGGCGTAGGGGGGATAAAAGGAGGAGGAAAAAATTAAATTTTAATTAATAAATAAAACCAGAAAAAAATTACAGTAATACATATAGAAAAAAAAATTGGAGGCCCTTTTAACATTCTTCATTACTTTTCTTTTTTTCTCCTCATTACTTTTTAAATCCTGCCATTCTTTATTCCTTAGGCCCTCTACTGTTAGAGCATTGTATTTTACTATAAAACCAAAATTACCTAAGTAAGAAAACAAAACTGAAAAAAGAAAACACGATTTTGTTGCTGATGAGCAAACAGCTGCAGGGAGCTGAGTGGCTTCACGCGGACGGACGCAGCCCTAGGAAATGGCAGAGCTGGGCTTGCGCTCAGGCAGTGCGGGTCGCTGGACTCACACTCTCAGCCCAGACGGTGGCTGGCAGCAGACACTGCACAGGGGAGTGGAGTGGGGAGTGGCCTGGCAGAGCTGGCGCTCATTACCTCGCCAGCCCAAAACTTCTTGCCACATTTTCTGCAAAATTTACATTCCGTTCCAAGGCCCAGAATCCCACCACAAGTTTCTAATGTTAGGGATTTCTTTAATGAAAATTTATTGAAAAGTCTCTTTTGGGAAGGGTCAAAATACCTAGAATGCTTTTCTCTGGAAAGTTTTGAGAATAGGACTGTAGGTACCGTAAGAGCTGAATAATTTTGGAAACTTGCAATCACCTTCTCCCCCTCCTCGCCCTCGACTCCCCCCCACACACACACCCCTGCATTAATGAGATTGGCTTAGTGGGTGGCCTGATGTTTTGGATTTCATCGAGTAAGAGACTACTGATCTCCCTGCCACCATTCAAAAACTAAGATATGATCGTAATTTGGGCAGTTGGAAAAGATTTTTTTCTGTTAATGACACAAGATAAAACAGTGAACTTACTATATCAACTAGTAACAATATAATTTCAAAGCATGACATAAAAGCAAAAAAACCCCACAAAACAACAACAAACAAACAAAACAAAACCCAGCTGGTTTTAATCCCCCAGTAATGGAGAGACCTTTACATTGCCTACATTTAGCTGATCAGGAAATCTCACCACGCTGGCTTTGCTTTCCATTTTGCCACACACCGGTCTCCCATGGGCCGACGCTCCGAGCCCCCTCACTAGTCATCTTTGGAATTTGTCCTTTCCCACGAAAAGGGGATCCCATGGCCCCCTTGCCTTCTTCCTGTGCGGCTCCTCCAGTTCTAGGATGTGATCGCTGAGATACAAACCCATCCGCCCTGTGTAACCATGGCTCTGAAGCAGCAAGCATGTTTAAGTGATGGTCACGTATTTTAGGAAATGTGGTGTTGGGATGCCTCTTCCCACGGTTCTTCTCATCCCCTTTGTGGTTGTGACTGCTCCTCTGCAGCAGCCAGCTTCCCGGGATGGTCATCCCACAAGGCTCTCTGCATCCCTGTGATTTCTGGAGAATCTGGGTAGTGATGGGGTGGGTGGTAGTGGTGATGTCAGGATTGTTGTTATGAAGGGCAAAGGGCTAGTTATTTCTGAGCGTCATGGACCCTGGCACATAGGTCTGATGTACACGTGCACTGACTTAAGCTGTCATGCATGCCTACTGCATTCTGTACAGTCAGGGGAGGCAAAACAGGTACAGTAAGTAAGTAAGTAAAGATGTTTGGTTTTAGCTCCAAAGGAGACTGCAAAACATGATTGAAAGGTGGGATGCTTCAGAAATTGACCTGCTATGCTTTCTAATGGAGCACTTGATTTGAATTATCTACGTTGCTCCTAGTTCTTCTCTACAATCTAAGAATACACTTCTTTTTCTATAACTGCCCCACCTCCCCCAAGTATGTATCTGTTTGGATGGTCCAACCTCCCCTCTTATGGACAAATTGGAAAGAGAGAAATTTTGAACAGCACCTAACATTTCTTCAGCATTTAGTTCGTCTCTGACTACCAGCGTTGGAAGGCTTTAAAACACGTGTAGAATGTTTTCATTTGGTGCTTCCTCTAGAGAAATGGGAACGTTTGAGAAGAAGCAACACCATTGGTGGTCGACTCCTTGGTAAGACAGTCAGGATGGGAAAAACAGATGTCATATTATTTTTGTCCTTTGTCCTAGAAAAAATGGCAGCAATGAAGTGTTCTATATTTAAAACATGCCTCTATTCAGAATCGCTTCCTTTTTACTGAGGCAGTCAAGAGCTGGTGTCCTCAGTGACCTGCTCCGCGTTCTTTTGTTAAGTTAGGACTGTCTAAACTCCACCCCTGGAGGAGTACTGACATTTGTATAGTGAATGGCTCAAAATGAGAACTGTTCATTGAGCCCTGGAATGAGGTCGGTGTTTGAAACTTGAGGCATCCTGAGGGTGATTTGTGTGGACTGCAGGGCCCCTTGTTGGAGAGACTGAGTACAGTGGGGTGTGTGGCAGCCCTGTCTCCTCACTTGGACTCAGCAAGACTTCCATGGGGCCCTGACTGGTTTGACTCAGTGGATAGAACGTTGACCTGTGGACTGAAGGGTCCCAGGTTTGATTCCGGTCAAGGGCATGTGCCTTGGTTGTGGGCACATCCTTAGTGGGAGGTGTGCGGGTGGCAGCTGATCGATGTTTCTCTCTCATCGATGTTTCTAATTCTCTATCCATACTCTCCCTTCCCCTCTGTAAAAAAAAATCAATGAAATATATTTAAAAAAAAAAAAGACTTCATGGGGTTCAGCCAGAGCCAGACTGGCTATGGGGAATGTGTTGAATACCACGCCACAGGGGAGGGAATATGACTTGGTTGATTTTTTTTTTTAATTGAAATGAAAGATAGTTCAAGAATCATTCGATTAGAGCAGTGTGTGTGTGTTCTTAGTCAAATGTTTAACGGTTAAGTTAAAATGAAGCCATGCACTGCCTGCTAACTGAGAGAGAGGGAAAACTAGGCTAGCATTACGTTTCCTGCACATCGTTTCCTAGTGAGTTAATCCTTGCATGTGAAAATTTGACGAGAGTTTCTAATCAGAGAGATTACGATAAGTTCGTTATTTTAAAATGAAGACATTTTGATAAGCTTGTTCTTGCTTCCTCGGAGATGTGGGTTCTAGGAGGCTGTGTCGGGCCTGGGGATCATGCATTGTTCTGCAGGGGAAACACTTATGCTGACTCCAGAACAGGAATCAGGGGCTGATTTGGACACTTGATATTTTTCTTATTTGTGCACAGGGTGAGTTTTTAGTTACAACTGACGTGTTGATTTTTCTGAGAAACCGTAATCTTCGCCAATGAAAGTTTCTGCTTAGATAATTGTTTTCCCCGGGACATGACCAGGCGCACAGGGTGTAAGGTGTATCCTAAGTTGCTGAAATGGCGTGGCTCACTCAGGAATCCGAAGAACTGCCCTGTGCCATCTTCATTTAACGCTTGCGTTTCCTTCAGTAAGAGCTAAACTCTGCGAGAGAGGGTTACCTGCGGCACATCATCTGTCTGTGAGATTTGTGAATCCTTTCTACCTTCTTCAACCCATGTCCCCGAAACTTGACTGCTCTCCGGGTGCCCCAACACCAGCTTGAAGTGGAGGAGGCCTGGGCCCAAAGTGTGCTGTTTAAGGCAGATGTCTTTTGACCTAGAAAGGACAAAGTTACTTTGTAATTTTCATGATTAGTTTAAGAGGTAATTACTTCGTAATTGCTTTTGTCTCAAGTTTAGGGACTGTCCCAAGTCCCCTAACCCCTTTTTTATATCCTCACCCAAGGATTAAAACATTCCGTTGTTGTGTGTGTGTGTGTGTTTTTGTTTGTTTGTTTTAGTGTTTTTTTTTTTAGACAGAGTGGAAGGGAGGAAGGAAGGTAAAGAGAGAGAGAAAAAAAAAAAATCCAATGTGAGAGAGACACATTGATTGGTTGCCTCATGCACAGAGCCCTGATTCGGGCCAGGAATTGAACCTGCAACACAGGTACATGCCCTTGACTGGGAATTGAACCCGTGACCCAGAGGTGCTTGGTTTTTCGCTCTAACCACTGGGCTCACCGGCCAGGGCAAAACTCCCTTTTAAAAAACGATGTAAAGAATGCTTTTTCTAGTGGAAAACTTGAGGAAATTTTAGGTAAACAGAGTAGTTGGAGTCTGTACCTTACAGTTCTGGAATTCCCAATCCACGTGCCTTGCTGAGACGCAGTGGGTAAGAAGAACCTGAGGCTGAAGACTGTGTCCAGGCTTAGTCTTAGGTGCCAACTAATGGGATCACCAGGCTTCCCTGGATTTGACATGTGACTTTGAATATCACAACTCTGGGTCTTGTTTTTCCTTTGGCGTAAATGAGTAAACTCAGGAACAGCCTTCACAGGTTTTAGGATTGTAATTTTGAGAATTTTACTGAAAATCATACACTCCTCCACGAGGTTCTTTCCTTGCGTTTTCCTGACGTGTGCGATGAACCCCCTGGGCATGAGGGACTGGGGTGGCACAGAACACCCCAGCAGTGTAGTGATTTGACATTTTGGTTTTAAATGCTCTGGAGCTTTACAGAGACGCGTGGGGTGTGGAGGCTGGTTTAAAACAAGGATGGTAGAAATTAAACAATTGTAATGGGGGAGCTGATGGACTTGTCTGCTCTCTCCTGCTCCCCTTCACTAGGGGCAGGAGGAGAAAGGACTCATCATATTCCCTGAAATGATCTTAAGGAATACGTTTCAAAGACCCAAATATCTTAAGTATTTATAATGAAAAAATGTATCTGAGACCCAGTGACTTGAGTTTGCTAGTCGCAGGAAAGGACTGTTGGTCTGATCTGCCACCTTGTGGCCATTTACAGAATTGTCTTATTCTATTCAGGTATGAGTTTCTTCTCACAGCTCTGAACACCAAGGTTGAAAACACATTTCCTTCTTTTTCCTCCCTCCCTCCCGTGATTCTCGGGAGTTTTCACTTTAAGTTTGTGATGCCACCAGCCCTGCAGGAATGCTGCCCCTCTCTTTCTTCGCACGCAATGCATTCCCTGTGGAACTTCGGAAGCTGGTGGTGTTGCTGGCGGTGGCAAGCGGCACCAGGTGTCACACCATAGGGTCAGACTGGACCTTGGTTCAGCAACCTCAGTGCTCAAGTTCTGGCTAGGAAAGAATCAGAGCCAGGATTCAAATTATAAGAGAAAGCTTATTCAGAAAGTCCCAGAGGTAGAAGAAGTGAGCGGTAGAAGAAATGGGCTGAGGAAAGAAGTTACAGAGGCGAAGGAAGGGCCCTTGGAGCTTAGGAGAGAGGAAGGTGATGGTAATGACCCTGGTGGTAGGAAGTGGGGGAAGGCTTGGGTAGGGCTGTGCTCCTGGGATCCTAAAGGCTTTTATGGGTGGAGGTTTTAACAGAGGATCTCAATGGGCTGTGAGACTAGGTGTGTCCTTTCGTGGTCATGGTCTCCACTGATTGGTCACTGCCAGGGTCATTAGTCAACTTGGTCTTGAGGTCGGCCCTGGTGTCTCTTGTCTGGTTTTGCTGCTTTTCTGGTCCTGGAGCTGAAACACAACTGAGGCCTGGATGTTTTTGGTGCAGGTCAGAACCTCATTGTCCTGGGGGCTTGATGTTTAAGGGCTGTTTACCAGCCCTCTTTTCGTTCCCCCAAGATTGTCACCACGTGCTGAGCAGCATGCCAGGGGGAAGGAAAGGTCAGGGGAGGGTCTGAGTGATAAGAAAGGTCAGAGGATCTAAACCACGTGACCAGCCGTGACCAGCATATGGTAGGGGAGGAAAGGTCACCCTGGGGGCGAAGTCCTTGTTTTCCCAATTTTTCCCATTGCAAGTCATTTGGAGCTTTCCACCCCGGTGACCTTCTGTACCTCATCGTCCTTGCTCTGCCCTTGTCTGCCTAGCCACAGTTTGATGTGATATTCTTGAAACGATGCTGACAGATAATGTGCTCTGGAGGCAATAGGCATCCACTGCCCACTAAACCTGGTAGGATTGCTAACGCAGATAGTCTAGGGGCCCTTTCTAGAAATAATTCACTTCTTTGGATACAGATAGTCACATCTGAAAAGTCACACATTAATTTGTAAAGATTCCGACATATATTCACTTCAGGGATGTTTTAAGTCTATATTTTCGGTATTACCCTGTGCCTGTATTAATACCTCATAGATAGTAGTAAGATCAACTAGCATTTTTCAAGAGTCTATAGATGCCATGTGTTGTTATGAAACTGTGTATCATTTTAGCCACACAGCCTCGCTGAGTACATTACGCACCATGATTGGCAAGTATAGTCTCTGTATTGCAACCAGAGTCACAC